>CATIWR010033019.1:0-30430 GCA_949677035.1 Omphalea diandra | reverse complement strand
AAATATGCATAAATACTAGGTCCACTTGCATGAATCATGCCATAATTGCATAACAAGATGAAAATCTTACTTTATCATCATGAATTGATTTGGTGTATTGAAATAGGTCCTCGAGGCATTGAGGATAATAGTGGGAATAAGCCGGGACCATCCACGGCTAAATAAGCTTGAAGGAAATAAGTAAATAGTGAATGGTACAATATGTATGATTGGTTAAATACCATGAACGTATACTTAATGGAATGAAATTTTGTTTAATGTGATGATATTATGGAATACATAAATGAAAGATTGTTATACTCTTGATTTATTTATTTTCATGAGATGTTGATAATATTTGATAGCCTGTGTGCCGATAACATTCGATAACCTGTGTGTCGATAATATTTGATAGCCTGTGTGGCAATAACATTTGATATCTTGTGTGGCAATAACATTTGACAGCCTGTGTGGCAGTAACATTTGATAGCCTATGTGGCAATAACATTTGATAGCCTGTGTAGCAATGAGATCTATAGTCCCATGTGGCAACAGCCTGTGTGGCAAAAACATTTGATAGTCTATATGACATTTAAGAGTAAAAACTCTTTATTTTGTGAATAGATATGATGATGAGTTATCAATATTTAAATGTTTGTTATGTTATTTGAGATTGAAGTATCATTATGCATTTACTTACTGAGTATGCAAACTTACTCTTTTGCATTAAATTTTATTTTAGGAAGAGTAGACTAAATATTGCATCCAGTTTACATTTTGAAGTTGTTGTCTAGCAGTGTAATAGAGGTTGGGCCAATATACAGTCAATTAATATTTTAGTTTGTTTATCCATGTATGTTTTGTTGTAAATAGTTACTATGTGGTGAACAAGAGACATAGTAAAAAAAAATTAAATCAGGTCTTTTAATGATAATGGATAGACTTAGAGAGAATTTTAATGATTATTAAATGGGATGCCACATTAAACATGTATTAAATGAGCCTTTTAGCTTACTAAAGAAATTACATATTATTTTTTAAATCAGTAAAATAGATCAAAACAGCCTTTTAAGACCACTAGAAGTAAGCAATTAAAGATGGAACATGCTACCTTACCTTTAAGAGTTAAGATTCTAGCCTATTTAGTTCACAATTTCCCATATAATTCATTATTTTAGGGAGTCAAATAAAGGGCCTAATCTACTGTCCAAGTTCACTTTAAATCATATTTGGCACAATATAAAACACGAACAATAATAAGTAAAATAAATCAAAATAACCCTTTAAGACCAATAGAAGTAAACAAATAAAGATAGAGTAGGCCACCTTGCCTTTGGGAATTAAGATTTTAGCCTATTTAGTTCATAATTTCCCATGCAAATCATTGTTTTAAGGGTCAAATAAAGGGTCTAATCTACTATTCAAGTTTACTATATAAATCATATTGGGTATAATATAAAGCACAAATAATAATAAGAGCGAAAGATGGCATCAACACATAGGATATGGAACCATGAGCTTGTAAATTGAGGCTAAAGTGTTTTAAGGAAGAAATAAGGATACAAATAAAGGGTTGTAAAACCTTAAATCCTTTCCCAAGGTGATCTAAAAGAGCATATTATGTCAAGGTAATCAATTAAAGCATCTCTAGCCGTGAGTAAAGGCTAGGTTGCTAAAGAAGGTAGAGAAACAATAAAAAATGCCTACAAATCTAAGCCTTGACTCATTAAGCAACATATGAAAAGTAGGAAAAGAATAGGATCCTTAGGCAGTAAGCCCTACTCCATTTGTATATATTGCCACCAAAATTAAGAAAAAGAGAATAAAAACAAGTTAGACATGAAAAGGGCTAACCTAACTTCTCTTATGATGGTGAAAATGTGAATGGCATAAAAAAAATAATAGTCATCAAAAGTAGCTATCAAAATAAGGAGAATTAAATGGTTATAAGGACTATAAACCCTTTCCTTCCTCATGTTTAACCATGAACACACTTCAAGACCATAAGAAGAAAGGTAAAAAAAACATGAAATTGACAAGCTATGCAAACCCTAACAAACATTTTATTTTATGATTATAGCCTTATAAATAAGGAATGAGAGTCATAAACCTTTATAACCTACCCTATTATTACTGTAAAAGGTTTAAAAAAACTATAAAAAGGAAAGAAAAACACAAAAGAAATAAGGCAAAATAATATTATAAAAATAATGTTATGAGTAATGAAAGAAGGGTGTATAGACTAATCAGTGGTTTGTACATCCTTTTGGTTGTTTATACACATAATAAACTATTTGTATAGACCTCTATAATTGTTGAAATCCAATAACAAGAAAGAAAGAAGAAAGACAATGGGGAGGAAAGGAGAAGTCTTTGGAAGCCCTATACAATGTCTCTTACCTTTAGAGGCACTTTGATATGAGAAAAATCCTCCAAATGCAAGGGAATATTATGTAAAGTAAGGTGTAATGCTTAGTTTTTACTTTGAATCTTAGATTTTTAGATTAGGTGTTTGTGTTTTCTATGTGGAGTAAGGTATTCTAGGGTTTATTAATTTTAGTAGAGTTTTGTTAAGGTAAAAAAGCCTCTTCTCTTTCCCTTCAATGAGAGGGATACTTATAAAGGAGGAATGGGTGTAACTAAGCCTAATGACTCAAATTACACCCTATCCTAGACCCTCTATAAATAAAAATAAGGAATATTCTATAGATTAGAGTTTGAAAGTTGTTTATATAACTATAAAGTTATTTTGTATAGACCTAGTGTTGTATAGCCTTTTAAGGTTTGATGGTCCACTATTTTGGAAGCTTATGGCTTTTGATTTTTAATAGGTTGTCTGTACAACCCTTAAAAGGTTTGTATAACCTTTTAAAGTTATTTATATAACCATTTGTGTTTAGCTGTATAACCATTATTTCCTTTCCCAATATAGCTTTCAAGGTTTGGTGGAATGGAAGGTGGGTTTGATTCAAGGTTTTTCCAAAGCTTTTGCTCCCTTCTTAAACATTGTTCCTCCTATCCTTTAAGGAAATTCAAGTAGTTTCTTATCATTAGGCTTGTATTTTAAGGACCTAAAATATAGTGCCTAAAGTCTAGGTAGTTTAGGGTCCCCTAATCTCTTCCCCAAGCTGTACCCAATTCTCGAACCTGATCTCTAAATGAGGTGAAGATGGGTTAGGCCTTCTAGTTGACCTATTACACTTAGAACCCATCCTCACCTAGAATTTGTCCTAACTAAAGTTGGGTGGTGACTTTAATTAAGTATTAAAGGTAGTATCAAAGTATTATCTCATTTTGGCCTCGTATTTGCTGTTCGATTTCAAAATGGATTTTAACTCATTATATAGCCTTCTAAGGATCTCCAAATGATCCAAATGCATGCCATTGGATGGGGGTGCACCAACGTATGGCTCTATTCTCTCAACCCCCTAATGGTCGATAAAAAGTTAAGAGTCACAAGTAAGATTTCACCCATTCGAGCATAACCATGAAATTGAGGTACTCAAAACTGTATAAACAAGCAATAGTATATATAAAAGTAATCTATGGTATGTATATACAACTTCGAACTCTAAAACTTTAAAATATTCATTAATCTTTTCCTTAGAGAGAGTGAAGATGAGGGGTTAGGGTGTAATTTGTGCCATAAATGATAAATGCACCTCCCTTCCCTATATAAATACCCCACTATTTAAAAGGTGAGGGAGAGGTTTGAACACCCTAAGGAAGTGTTGCCAAATTGAAAACTTTAACCTTTAACTGCCCCCATTATAGAAAGCTTCCTTTTTTGTTGTCTTTATGTTTTTAATTAATTTCTTTATTTTTTAAGTCCAAAAATAGATGAGATGAGGTAGATTGCAGTAACCAAAGACCTTCATTCACTATGTTTAGGTCATATTCAATGAATAAATGATGCTTAGTGGGTGCACATTAAAATGCCATATTTGTCTCATTTTCTTACCTATTTAGGCATGTGTTTTAGAATAAGGTGATGAGGAGAGATTTTAGACCCAATGATTCCTTGATTCCCTTTAGTTTTATGGTCATTTGATGTGTTTTATTTGATTCCTTTATTTTCATTCTTTTCACAATTTTTGAGGGGGTTATGGTTGGCCTTTCACATGATTTCGTTGATCCCCTCACCATCTCTAGGGCATAGGTTGTAAAGATACCTTATATGGGGAAGATTTTTAAACACCAATGATCTTTATTTATGTCTTCTAATATTTTTGCTTTTTAAGTTTTCTTACTACCTTTGACATGTTACTCATCTTTCATGATTAGGATTGCTCCTTATTTGCTTTTAATATACTAAACATATTTAGAGGCAATTTGGGAGAGGTTTCATGATACCTATGACCTCATAATCTTGCCCCAAATTCTACCTAATAAAGACTTATGCCTCTATTAACTCATTTCTAGTTACATTCCCTTTTTGTGATGAAGACCACATTATTAACACATAGTATGCCTTATTGTTTGTTATTTGACCATAATGGAATGATTAGGATAGTAGATTGAGCTATGATTAATTTCTTAAGGACACTTAGGGATAAGTAGTCATGACACTCGTAAGTCAAGGTAAGGATGACATTATCTTTGCACATTATGTTGGTTTGGCTAGATTTAGGAGTTGCCTTCCTTTTATCTTTTAGTTTTTCATTTTAAGGACTAATGTGTGCTTGGTTTTGCAGGTTATGAAGATAATCTTTGCATTTCTTATGTCTATGCTAATCTTTGCATTTCTTATGTCTATTTATATGATTCCATGAATTCTTCTTGGCATTTGGTTATGTATCCCAAGTTTTGTGGTAAATATTTGTATTGTTTGATGACAATGGATGAACACACACTAGATGCATGGTTAGGGCCGATCTAAAATGGACTAACTAATCGATGAGGATAAAACTTACAAATGTAAATAAAAGATTCTTGAAAGTCGGATCCTAAAATTCGGGTAGTGTGGGGTGCCTAATCTCTTTTTCACGTCGTACCCAATTTTCCAAACCCAATCATTGATGGCTTGAAAGGGTTAGGGTAGTTGACCTATTTGGACTAGAATTCATCATTGCCTAAAATTTTATCTTGACAAGAGTCGACTGACAACTCTAGTCAAGCATTTGCGTACTATCAAAATATTAAAAAGGGGCTACCTTTTTCCCCACTAGCCACTTGATTCTAAAAAGGGCTTCTACCTAACAAGAAGCCTTTCTTCAAATCTCCTAATGATCCCATCCCGCATCATTAAATAGAGTTTTATCAAAATATCACTGCTTGTCTCTTAACTCTTCAATGGTCGATAAAAATGTCATGAGTTGCAAACAAGATTTTACTTATTCGATTATAGTTGCAAAAACTCGAGAGGCTTACAATATTATTTATATATTTTTAAAAAATTCTAAAAGTTACTCTATTGAGCTAGTTTGATTGTATCAATCGGATCAATTGATTTGAAAATGGACCATTTGATTGGTTTTATGGCCGGTCTAGTTTTCAAAAGATTTGGTTCTATGGAACGCGTCGGCTCGATTTTAATCCGCCAATCACATGTTGGTTTACCCGGCCAATACTTGACAGCCCAAACCTCCGACTACGAGGCTTAACGAAACGCCACATTTGAAAGTTGTAAGACTCGTAGCAGGATGGTGCCAAACTCTGTATATATCTCCCACAAATCCTCAGTCTTATATCGTTTCCTTGGGTTTGCCCACAGACCCATCACCCATTTTGGTAAAAAACCTCAAGTTTCATCCCTCCCTATCCGGATAACTAGGTTCAGGCCCTCTTCTTCTTGCTCTTTCTATTCATATCCTCTAAATTCTACTAATGGGACTGTGCATAAGGATCTAGGGTGGCCTAAATTGAATTCTGATCCGTTTTGTGTTTTGGCTGTTTCGAATGGCGGCTCTGGTGGTGCTGGCGGGCTCGGGGGCTCTGGTTATGGAAATTCTGGTGGCAGAGGTAGCGGTGGCGGCGGCCATGATGGCGGAAATTGCTGGTCCTTTATCTCATGGTAATGCACTGTTGTTAGCATTTGATGAAATTATTTTGTTAGCATACTTTGTTTTTTCTTTTCTGGTTTACCATGCTAAGCCTACTTTAGAAATTTTTTTTTTCTTTTTATTTCCATTGGCTTATTTCATTTTAATGTTCCACTCTGTATCTTCAAACTTTTCTTAATATATATCAAACTAAATTAGTGCGAGGCAGGGCTTATGTTGTTAATTTCTTTTTTCTTTTTTATTTTCTGCAAACCATAAGATTGAAAGAATGGAATTTGTTAAGTGTTAGTTATAATTTACTTAGCTGTCAATTCAATTGCTGTACAGTAGTAAGGATTAGTTATGGGCTGGTGAAAATTTGTGATCATTGTGACATACCTTCAGATACATGCCTCGCTCGTAGCTTTAGGTCCCCTTTGAAATCAATCACCCAAGAGAAAAGAAAAGAATTCAATTTTATTAATAGAATTTATTCACTTCAGGCTGTTGATTCAATTGCTGGTCAGTCGTAAGGATTAGTTTATGTGCTAGTGAAAATTTGTGATATATCTTTGGATATATGTCTCACTTGTAGCTTTAGGCCCCGTTTGGAACAAATAACAGGAGGGAAAAGAAAAGAATTCAATTCTATTAATAGAAGTCATTCACTTTAGTAATAAAATTCTTTTGTTTGAAATAAATCTTAACATAGATCATTAATAAAATTCTTTAATTTTTTCATCAAATCATTTCTTTTTAAAATGAAAGAATTAAATTCTTTTTAATATAGTATTTCCAAACAAGTGAATTAGTAAAATAGAATTCAATTCTTTGATATAGTGTTGAAAAATCTGAGTTTCTAGACAAGACCTTAGTGTTGCATGTTTCTTGCTTGTGTATGGATTTCTTCTTTCTTTAGTGATAATACTGAGAATGTAAGATAGTAGAATGTGTAACTAATACTATTAGAGTTAGTATCATCCAAATCTTATGCTTCTAATATGAGAATGTTACGACAACATTACTTTCTTTGTCTTAAATGGTAATTTAACTCAATATAGGATATTCTTCTGGTTAAGTATGTTTGTTGATCAAACTTATCATTTGATTGTCAATATTCCCAATGGCATAGTTGGTATGGTTGTTAGTTATTTTCAGCATGTGATTGCCACTGGTGACAGTGACAACCGTTGAATACTGGGTATAAAACTACAAGACCCTTTGTTGAATAGGATGCTGGCTTGGAATCACCTTTCCACTATCATATATGGTTGTGTGTTGTTATTTTATACACTCTAGTTGACCTGTGTCTAGTGTTGATTGGCAGGAATGATTTCTCAGGCACTGAAATTAACATGATTATTCTTCTCACATGAATAAATTCCTTTATAAAGTCAATTTTGAACCAATTGCAATGCCTGTTGTTGGATAGGTCCCTTCTTATTGGGGACGGAGAGGCAATACCAAAAGGAAGAAAATTATATTATTAATGTCTTTGGCCCTGTTCATCTGGCCTCTTTCCATTATGGATTGGATGGAAAATGAATGGAGAGAACTTTGAGGACCTTTCATTGAATACGTTGTGAATTCATAAAGGTTAAGAAATTTCAGACTCTGGGAATTTGAAATTAGATAATTAGTTATTTAACAGAGAGCAAGGTCAAAGATATCATGTAGAGTATATCATTTCTCTTGTTAATTATTTGATGTTGTTAATTGCTTATTTGCAGTTATTGGTGAAATTTTTGTTGTGTGCCTCTTTTCTGCCCTGTGTGTTTGTTTGTGTGCCTTGGATCTTCCTTCATAAATGAGAATGGAAACATGATCCCCTCATTTCAACTTAATATTGTATTGTATGTTATTGCAGGTATATGAATCTTCTTGCCAAGTACCCCGTACTGACAAAAGCTTTGACATCTGCACTTTTGACTTGTATTGGGGATTTGATCTGCCAGGTCCCTCTCTTTCATATCTTATTATTTGCTGGGGTTTCTCACAAGTTTGTGCAAGGACAACTTTTAAGTATCACTTTGCTAAACGTTGATCATCATTTTGCCTCAGCTTGTGGTCGACCAAATTCCATCTCTTGATGTAAAAAGGACGTTTCTGTTTACTTTCTTGGGATTGGTCCTAGTCGGACCCACATTACATTTCTGGTATTTTCTTTTATTTATGTTGTTGTCTTTTTTATCAATACATAGTATATCAATTTTGTGAAAGGCATCATGGATTCAAGAACATAATAAGAAAATAATGCATTTTCCTGAGGTAAGTGTAAAAGAAGAGAAAGAAGAGATCATAAACGAAGAGCAGTGAAAATAAACACTTGAAAGATTGCATCAACAATCTCAAAAATTTTTGCCCAACCTTTTCCAAACATTTCACTCTCTCAATTCCATATTTTGTTTGCCTAAAGTTTGATTATAATGATCCAATTAAAATCTGCATATTTCCAATTATACTTTAGTTTGTGGTCTCTTCTTTACACCATCTTCAAATTTTTTTTTTCCCTAGTGTAAACTGTAATTGTGGGGCATATGCCTATCATAATTTGCTTAAAGAAAAACTTTCTGCTTTCAAAAAATCCTTCTTTGGTATGCATCAATGTAACTTGAATTTTCCTCAGGTATTTGTATCTAAGTAAATTGGTAACGTTGCCTGGGGCATCAGGTGCATTCTTGCGCCTTTCATTTGATCAGGTGGATGCTAAATTTGTTCAATTTGATCTTTATAATTTACATGGCTAAATAGTTGCTGTACCCTTGCTAAATGTGGTCTAATCTAATTGCAGTTCCTTTTTTCTCCTATATTCATTGGAGTTTTCTTGTCTACACTGGTGACACTAGAAGGAAGGCCGGAGCAAGTTGTACCCAAGCTTCAACAGGTTTAGTTAAATGCTTACCTTTTCGGTTGCTTCTACCTTCCTTATGTAAAACCTTTGAAAGTAATTGCGAAGGTTGATTCAGCATTAATTTACCCTGATAGTTAGCTTCTGTATTTGTAGGAGTGGTTTTCATCTGTTATTGCGAATTGGCAACTATGGATACCCTTTCAATTTTTGAACTTCCAATTTGTCCCACAACCATTTCAGGTTTGAATAATACAAATTTCTTACTTTTAATAAAATAATGTAAATAATTATATAATATAAATAACAATATAATGGTATAAAATAATATAATATAGTAATGTAATATAATATAATAATATAAATAATAATATATTGTTATTTATGGCTGACAAAATTGTGTCTCACTTTGTCATAGTATATTATGACATCTGAGATGAAAGAGATCTGAGTGATGTAGGCAGCTTGTAGCTAGTCTGTGAACAATGTTCATGAACGTTATTGTGAATACTGGCATAAAATTGTGTGTAGATGTTTGGGGATTTGGGAGTTACACCAAAGGTTCCGAGGGAGTCACACCTTAGGAAATTGAATTGAGTCATGCAATTCTATTGTAATAATTGCGGGAGAACTCTTATTGATTGAAATATCTAAAGACTCATTACAAGCCTAGATTTTTATAGGAAAACTATAAGACCTGGAGTTATTCTAGTCCTTTAAGGATTTAAATACTAAAACCAAGACTTATCCTAATCCTTGAAGGATTTGAATTCATAAGAAAAATGAAGACTAATACTAATTAGGAAATACTAAACCAATAAAAGCTCCTAAATCAGACTTAAAATAAAATAAAGACTCCTAAAGAAATCTACTCCTATTTCAGCAAGTTGGAAATTACAACAATTTCGGGTATTGAAATTGTAAATATTAGACCAAAATTCTAACTTTCTTATTTTTTAAATTTTATTTTTCTTCATATTTTCCTTGTCCGCATCATTCTCCCCTAGTTGGAGAAAACTGCATCTTGAGTTTTGAAATGCCTAAGAAGCAAAAATAGTAATGCGATGATCTTCCATTCCACCTTCTTGATTTTTAGTAGCAATTCAAATACTTGAAACCTCCCTTTTAACTCACCTACGGAGTCATGGGGAATAACAAAGTCCACTTTTTGAACACTAGCAATAGGCAACACAAATTCACCATTTTGAGCATCTTTCGTTACTTGAAAGACAAATTTGACCACTTTTTTCTCTTCCACATGTTGATGATCATCTTTCAAAGGCTTTACTTGTTTTGTTTCTAATTCTTCCTTTGCTTCAATTGGTTATTCATGTTCAGTGTCTTGGACATGCGAATTTTGGAGTGGTTTCAATGTTTGAGGTTTTGTGGTCGCAGGATTTGATTTTCTGCCCCTTTCCCATGTCGGTCAACTTGTTGCATGGGCTCTTTTAACAGTTGCAATGGCTGTTCTGCCACTTTTGCTTGTTAAGGAAGTGTCTCTAGTTGTTTAACAGGCTTTGACACTTGCCATCTGGAAATTCCTATTGTAAATCTAGATTTGGAACTTCTGGTTGCGCATTTTGAAGCTTTGCCTCACCAAATTGGAAATTTGTAAAAATTTCATATTGCTGGTTTTTGTTCATTGGTTGAAGTTTTTCTCTTACAGCCAGTGCTTGTGGGAGATTGATTATTCGCAGCTTTAGTTGTTTGATTTTCAGGGTTTGCAGGAAACCTTTTAAACAACTCTTTCATCATCTTCTCCATTATTCTCTTCCTAGCATCTAATGAATTCAACTGCTTCTGTAATTCATTGCTCAAGTTAGTGGTCCTTGCTTCTTGATCTTTTTTAACAGACTTGAACTCTTGTTGGAGAAATTCAAATTTTGAACTTAACTCAGCATTTAATTATTGATGAAAATTTAGCAACAAACTTCAAGAACCTTGAAGCTCTAATACCAAATTGATATAGGACAGCTTGTAGCTAGGCTGTGAACATTGTTTGTGAACAGTATCCATGAACAATAGCAGAACATTGTGTGTAGAAGTTTGGAGATTTGGGAGTCACACCCATAGTTTTGAGGGAGTCACATTCTAGGAAATCAACTTGAGTTACAATTCTAGAACAATAATTGCAGGAAAACTTGTGTTGATTGAACTATCTAAAAACTCATTACAAACCAATATATTTATAGGAAAAATATAAGACCTAGACTTATCCTTGGTTTTAAAAAGATAAACCAAGACCCTAGTCCTTTAAGGATTTGAATTCATAAAGCAAATGAAGACTAATACTAACCAGGAAATACTAAACCAATACAAATTCCTAAATCAGACTTAAAATAAAATAAAGACTTCTAAAAAAATCTAGACTCCTATTTTGGCAAGTTAGAAATTATAGAAATATCCTTTGGGTATTGAAATTGTAAATATTAAACCAAAATTCTAAATTTCTTGATTTTTTGAATTTTGTTTTTCTAGACATTTTCCTGATTTCAATCATTAAAAATACAATTTCAGGTTCTTGCTGCTAATGCTATTGCTTTAATTTGGAATGTGATTCTCTCATTCAAAGCTCACAAAGAGGTTCTCCCAAAATAGGTATGTCCAATCTTTGTGGAGCCTTGCAATATACTATGAGATTGAAAATATATAAAAATGGTTTAATGCATGCTTTTTATCTCAAGCTTCTTAACATGAATTTTGGAAATTGTTTACTCCTTTAAGGTCCCAATGGTTTGAACTTGATGTCTTCAAAATTGAAATCCAAGTTTTAGTGATCCTGGATGTCCCCTTGAGGATCAGAGACTCAAAAGTTGAAGCTCTATTAAAATTTTATAAATGAAATGATCATATAGCTATATCACTTTATCATCCTATAAGGAATACAAAGCAACTTAGCTGTATGTTCATCCAATGAAGAGTTTTTGCCAGCTAGTTTTTTATTTATCCAGTTTATCTATTAAATAGGCTATGAAATGGCGTTTAGCTCTACAGTGAGAAGCCTATGTGTGAGGGGCACATGGTGTACAAGGGAAACATGCCCTCCATATTGTTGTGTTGTGCACGTACATCTACTCTTGGCCTTTTTGAAATATATATCTTTGTTGACAAAGTTTCAATATTTACACTTCTGATAATCATTTAAACGTTTGATGTATGTTCCTAAATTGTATCATTTTTTATGTCATTTTTTGTTCATAAAGAAAAAAATTCTCATTCTTATTATTATTATTATTATTATTATCAAATAATGCATTTAATGCTGATCTGTATTTTTATTTTATCCTAAATCTACATACACAATTATCTTTTATTTTCAATTATATATTCTGAAGTGCTTAAATGACTTTAACGCACTAAGAGGCATCATTTATCTTATTCGAAATGTTTATTGTATTTCTATATTAGATAGTGACAATATTGTTTTAATTTTAAAATTAGAATTTATTGTTATTTTTGTAGTAACTCTCTTCAGTATCAAATGCCTTTTGTTAATCTCTTATCTTTTTGGAATGTATGCAAGCTCTTTTTAACAAAAGGAGCTGTCATACAAGTGCAAATTTAGATCCATCAAAGTTCTTTTTATCAAATATTTTGTCATAAAGATTAATTATGAACTTGTGGCAGTTTTTGTAATTAAATTATTAATTTGTAGGATGATTAGGAAGATTTGACTTGACGAACTCATAGCAGGGCGTGTTAGTGGAGAGACTTATCTCTTTACGTTTTCTTATAGAGATCGTTCTAAGAAGGTCACCAAAAAAATTATTCTATTGAAATCACTAATTTTCTAATTAATTCTAATAAAGTGTTAAATTTGCAATTAAAGTAAAGTCTGCTCATCGAATATGGTGAGGCAACTAGATATAGCTTGACTTGGCATATTGATAGACCTCACTTTATCATGTCAACTTATAATAAAGATCACTTAACTATAGAAGTCATTCTAAAAATGTCATCATTCTATTGAAACCACCAATCTTCTAATTAAATCAAAGTTTGGTCACCAGATATGACATGATTGTTGGATGTAGCTTGATTCAACATATGATGGATCCCACTTTATCGCGTTAGCTTACAGATTTAGCAAGTAGGTCCCACATCCATTATACACAGCCCATAATCATCGTATTTCACAAAATATCTCTTCCAAACATTTCATCAAACATGTTTTCCAGAACATTAACATGTCAATCTGTCGCATAACTTGCCAGTATAGCGTTCTAAATAACAACATCACACCTTCGTGGGTTTTATCAAACACTTGTTTCACACATCCTTACCAAACCCAAACTTCACCACATGACCGAGAACCTGAATCCCCTCATTAATGCCCAAACCCTTGCTACAAGCTTGAATTAGAAAAGCAAAGCTATAATTATTGGATTTTGTGCAATTTCTCAACTTAGAAGAGTATCAATTCAAGAGGCAATTCACTCTTGGTAAAGCAACGAATCATGTTATTAAAGGTGAAAATAGTTGGGTTAATTAGTGTTTGATAAATTGAGAAACAATAGCAAAATGGGGTTGATGGGGAGAGAGCGAAGAATGCAAGGAGATGAGCAGTGAGAGATGGGTTGGTGGTGAGGCCGAAAATGATGAGGCAAGCATGCATTTGCTTGGTGTGGGAGAGTGATGAGTTAGATGGGAAAGAAGACAAGAAGGTGTGGAATATAGTAGTGGGGAATTTTGAATAATAAATTTTGGT
Organism: Omphalea diandra; assembly: GCA_949677035.1. Taxonomy (NCBI): domain Eukaryota; kingdom Viridiplantae; phylum Streptophyta; class Magnoliopsida; order Malpighiales; family Euphorbiaceae; genus Omphalea; species Omphalea diandra. The sequence goes on along the minus strand of CATIWR010033019.1, from coordinate 16,914 downwards.
AGAGAAAGAGAGTTAATTAAGATGTGGGACCCACTTAATGAATCTGTAAGTTGACGTGGCAAAGTGGGATCCAGTATATGATGAGTCAAACTACATCTGACAACCACGACATATTCGGTGATCGAATGCTGCTTTAATTTCAAATTTAGCACTTTATTAGAACTAATTAGAAGATTAGTGATTTCAATAAAACGATTTTTTTTCAGTGATTTTCTTAAAATGACCTCTATAGCTATGTGATTTTCAGTGTGAGTTGATGTGGCAAAGTGAAGTCCATTGTAGGTTGAGTCAAGTTACATTCGGTTGTCTCATCATATTCGATGACTGAACTTTGCTTTAATTTCAAATTGATCACTTTATTAGAATTAATTAGAAGATGAGTGATTTCAATAAAACGATTTTTTTTCAGTGACCTTAGAATGACCTCTATAGTTAGATGATTTTCGGTGTAATTTACTCGAGCATTGTAATTAAATTTGTTTTAAAGCGTAAGGTGATTAATGTGGTTAGTGCTTATGCATCACAAGTTGGTCCAAATAGTGAGAGCAAACAAAGATTTTGGGAAGACATGGATGTTATCATGCAAAATATACTAAATGAAGAGAATATCTTCATTGGCGGGCCATGTAGATTAAGATAGAAGCGGTTTTGAGAAAGTACATTGAGGTTGTGACTTTGAGAGTAGAAATGAGGAGGAGAAAAGTATCCTTTTAGCAACAACTTATTACTTAATTTTGGTCAATACTTGCTTTCTCAAAAGAGAATCTCATTTAGTAACCTTTAAAAGGAGTGCAACAAAAGCATAATTGACTTCTTTCTCATTAGAAAGCCAAACTGAGCCCTGTGTAAGGATTGCAAAGTTATTCCAGGTGAAGCCTTAATAGCCTAACATAGGTTATTGGTTTTGGATGTTAAGATCAAGTGGTAGTCTAGAAGATCATCCTAGAAGGCCTTTACTAGGATCAAATGGTGGGAGCTAAATGGGGAGAAATGTGAGCAATTTAGAAATGAGTTAGAAAGTACAAGAACATGGAATACAAATGTGGAAGCAAATGATATGTGGGCAGAAATGAGTAAAAAGATTCTAGTGGTAGGTAGAAATATGCTTGGAGAGGTTAAAGGATAGGGCTCATCATCAAAAGAGGGGCAGTGGTGGAGTGAGAGTCCAAAAAGCAATAAAGAGTAAAAAAGATTGGTATAAGAAATTGACTAGATGCCAAAATGGAAATGCTTATGAGTAGTATAAAATGGCAAAAAAGGAAGCAAAAAAGGCAGTGAGTCAGGTTAGGGTACAATTTTATGAGCAAATTGTATGAGAAATTAAGAACAAAAGGAGGAGAAAAAGATATTGCACATCTATCGACCAACCAAATTGGCTTTATGCCAAGTTGATCCATAGTGAAAGCAATATTTTTTAGCAAAAGTTTAGTGGAAAACTAGAGAGATGAAGAAAGATTTACATATAGTGTTCATCAATTTAGAGAAAACCTATTGTAGAACACCACAAGATGTATTGTAGTGGACTTTAAAGCGCAAAAATGTGTCAGTAAGATACATTCAAGTAACAAAGAATATGTATGATGAGACAATCATTATTGTACGTACAGTAGAACTACGCCAAAGATCGATATTAAATCCTTATCTTTTCGCTTAATCATGGATAAATTGACAAATGATATATGAGGACATTCTTTTGGTGTACGATGTTTGCTAATGACATAATGCTAATAAATGAGACTTAGGTAAGAGTCAATTGGAAGATAGAATTATGGAGTAGTACACTAGAGGCAAAATGTTTTAGAATAAGTGGGGCTAAAACTGAGTACATGCATTGTAGGTTTAGCAAGGGTGGTAGTAGGGAGAATATGATAGTGTGATTAGAGTGAGTAGTTATATCACAAACCACACACTTCAAGTACTTAGGCTCAATCTTACAAGAAGATGGGGGTTATGAAAATATTGCCCATCAAATTAAAGCAAGATAGACGAAATGGAGAAATACATATGAGTCGTACGACAAGTTAAGGTAAGTGGTTTAGGATGTGAGTCATAGGACATTAGAGTAGACATAGGTAATAAGAGAAGTGATAGATCTAAGCTCACATAGAGGAAAATCATTCAAAATGACCTAGTGGCTTTGCATCTTTTTGAGAGCGTAACCCAAAATTGCCCTAAATGAAAAAAGTGAATCTATGTGGCTGACTCAATTAATTTAGGATTAAGACTTAGTGGGGTTGAGTTGTTAATTCAAGATCACGTTATGCTTCATATGCTATACTTTATGTCAGATGTGCATTTTACTTAAATACTATTTTCCTAAACTCATTTTATTTCCGTTTATATTGAAAGGTAAAAACCTATCAAATTGGGAAATGCTTTGTTGGATAATTTATCTCAATAATTACTAAATTATGATCAAAATTCTATTGTGGTCATTAAATGTTGATTTATTCAATTTAATCATTAAACTTTGATTTTTATTATATTATAGTTTATTAAACTATTTTTCTTAAGATTTTTATTTTATTATTGAATTATTTCAAATACTTATTTACGAGAGATTTGAATTTCTGTTTTTATGAGTTTTAATAAATAATTTGAAACAAATAATCAATTTAGAATAGACGAAGAAATTTGGCCAATAAACCACAATAGAATGAAAAGCAAAGTTTGGTGATTTCATTGAATAAAATCATACTTTAAAATATGAGGTATATTTTAGTGAACATGAGAATTAATCTTGCTGTCTAAACGAACACATGTTTGGTCATGCATAAATAGAAATTTTAGCAGCATCTCCCTCAAGTTCTCTAAGTATACAATATGAAATATGTGGTAACCAATATGACAATCTATAGGTTTCTAAGGGGATCTACTATTGATGTATAATTATCATGAAATCTAACAAAATTTTGGTAAAACTCTAACATAATCGGACTCTACTTGACCCCAAAATGAGGCTCCTATAATATCCTTGCATGAAATAAAAAATTCTAATATATCTCCAAAACCACAACTATTAATATCTCCTTGCATGAAAAATGCACTTTCAAGACATGCACAACTGCAATCACAACCACAATATACATGTCAATTCATTTATAACATTTACCTATTTTTACAAGTTATATTTGAATGAAATTTCGTATTGTTTTACATAATAACAAAATTACATGATGATATGGTGGCTATTTTTTAATTACTATAATATATAGTACTAAAATTACTTTGTTGTCATTTAAATTCCACAAGTCTTATGTTATCTCAATATTGCCCTATGTATAAATAATGCAATACATGTAAAAGCATAGTAATGATTAAGGATATTTGATAATGTAGATTAATTTGGTCATGGGATATATGAGAAAGCATTGATTTCTTAATCATGTATATAATATATGTGTGAGTGTGAGTGTGTATAATATTTATAATAATTCTAATATTATAATTATAATATCTTATAATATTTATTAGATTATATTATATTTTTGTTTTTGTTTTTATTTTTATTTTTATTATAATTAATCTGTTGCTGGTTATCAACAAAATTAAATCCATTGCTAAATATAAATGGATTATAAATCTGTTGCTAAACAGAAATAGATTGTCAATGCACAGCGAAATAGCAATGAAATTTTCCATTATTAAAGCTGCTAAATCTTGGCTTGTGGTTCCTTCGATAAAATTAGAAACATAACTGTTGCTAATTTCGATTACTAATCTAGAGCGAATTGGTCGGTGCTTTTTTCTGTCACTAATCCATTCAATGCTGTTGCTAATCAGCAACAAAACATTTTCTTTGCTAAATTTAGTTTCTAAACTGTTAAATTCTTGCAGTGAAATTTTTATCTCCTACAAAACAAAAACTATGAAAGAGCATACTTGATATGTAACTGTTTTTCACATGAGAAAACAGTAAAATTCAATTTAACCAATGAACTGATTTTTACTTCTTACAAAACTCGTGTTTATGATGGTTTCTTTGGACCTAGCAAAAGAGTGAATTCTTGTTTTGGAATTTGTGATGCTAGTCGGATCCTTAGGTCTAATGCCTGGGAGAGTATATATAACATAGCAAAGCATTCATTTTTCTTGAAAGTTATTTATCTTTTCTCTCGAAAAAATTTAGAATTTTTCTATATGTAAAACTTTTTCTCTATCTAATGCTTTTATGTTTGATTATGATTTATCCTATTTTTGGGATTTCATTTGAGATAATTATGGGTAAATGATTGAGTAAATGGAATTAATACATACCAGTATTTAAACCCACGCTCCTCAGTTTGAGCTGTATTGTAATAATTTTTTTTACAAAAAATCGTTCTGTGAATTAACAAAAATTCATATGAGAGAATTTAATATTTGTTAAACATGGAAATTTTCTAATTTAAAATTCTTTTACAAGTTTACTTGAATGAATGAATGCAGTTCAATGTTAAAAATGTCATAAATTATTTAATATAATTCATGATTTCTTATACATTATGCAAACTTACACTATAATATAAACTTTAAATCATATTTTGAATTAAATCAATAAAATCATCAAATATTAAATTAATGATAAAAGTTAATTCTTTTTATATTTCTTACTATTTACTTTTAGATATTAACATTTAAGTTGAGAAATTCAATACTTCCATTCATACATGGATGAACATAAAAAATTATATTTAATGTATTTGTTATTTTATGATGATAATTAATGAATTTCATCAAATTAATTAATCCTTTACAATCAAAATATTTAAAATTTGCCTCTAGAAAAAAAAAAAAAGGTTTTAAAGCATTTAAACTATTGACCTAGTGGTGGATCATTTTTTTCTAAGCATTAATGGTAATATATAGCATTAGATTTTGTTAATAATAAGCCCATTAACATGAATTCTGTCATTTATATATGATTTTTTTAGAACGAATTGAGAACTTTAATTAAATATTAAGCCTATAAACATTTTACTTAAATGTCCACAGAAAATTAATATTTTGCTAAAATTATGAGAAAATTTGAAGCAAGTTGGTAATACGGATTGCAAGGTTTCATACTAGTTTGGATGTGAAGCCTAAACCTATCAGTATTCTCTTCCAATTTTTTTTTTTTTTTTTTTTCTTTTTAATGCTCTTTACTCATCAAACATTTCAGTAAGACTCGTATGTTTATATTCTATTTTTAGCTGTAGGATTATGGTGAATGTGCAGGGTTAATGCAATTGACTGAAGTTCGTTGGACTTTATCACTGCCAAATCAGGGATCAAGAGAGCTGAGTAACAACCAAATTATCTAGTTCTGATTAAGTGGTATTTCAGAGAAGAAAAAAGATAAACATGTTAGATAATGAATGTTTACTATATTCTATTATGATTTTCATCATTGTTAGTTGTATAACCATGCATGATTGGTGCGTGTTTTTTGAGGTAAACTTGACATTGGAGAACTGGAATTTCATATCAAGCTTAGTCGTTTGATCCGTATAACTTCTCATTCTTTGTTTGATAAAGTTTAGGATAATTTAAGTTGTTGAAGCCATGATCCTGGCCTTTGAAGGAGAAAAGGGGAGCTGTTCAAAAAGGCCCAATGACTCAAAAATCTCAAATATTTTGATGAAATTTCAATTGTACTCAAAATTTTTAATTGAGCTAATTATACTTTAGTTTGACCAAATTGTGCTCGAAGTTAAAATCAGATTTTAGTAAAACGTATACTTGGAGTATATTGATATTTATACTTTTTTAATTAGTTTAATCATACCTAAAATTAAGTTTAAATTTTAATTAAGATAGTATTTTTTTTTATTTTTATTCAATTTAAATTTATTTTTACTTTTATGATGTACTTTTATATGATGAATTTTAATTTTATACATTTAAATTTAAAAATTAAAGTTTTAATATTTAAATTTCTAATTTGTAAAATTACTGGTTATCTATATTTTTTTAAAATGTCTCCATCTGTCCTTAAAAATATTAATTTTAATAATTATTTAAATCATTTAAAATAAAATTTTTTAAGAAATATTAAAAAAAATTAGTTGTATTATGTGAATATGAACATTCTAAAAAAAGTGAATATAAACATTCTAAAAAAACTATCTTCAATATAAGATTAAGGACTTATTAGTTTATTGTTTAAATATATAAAAATAAACTTTATAATTTTACTTTTCTCATCTATTTAAGGATTGAAAGCTTGAAGAATAGTAAGAGATAAGTTGAACGAGATAGCAAACTAAGTGCAAGTGTTTGCAAGCTAAAAATAGTCATATAATGATCTTAAGTTCAACTATTTGAACTAAATTTTCTTCGATGAGCCTAAGAGAGTTATTCCTTAAAAAGAAGAAGAAGATTGGTATTGCTACATTAGTAACAACCACTTTCAACTCACATAATCATTTCAAAGAAGTATTACTCTACTTGTATTAAAGGTTTGAGAGAGATTTTCTTCTACTTTTTTTTTTTTTATTTTTGTATCTTTTGTGTGAGGAAACCTTTTAGGTTGGAGTTAGAATTTTAAAAATTTTTTGTGAAAGATTTAAGATAGTGCCTATAAACTATCTTGGGATAAAGCTTCAATAGTGTTCATAAACTGTTTGTGAAAGGCTTTTAGGTAGTGCCTTCAAATTCACCTTGTATAGGCCTAAGTAATGCCTATGTAAATTTGCTTATGTAAAAGTTTTCAATAGCACATGTAAGATATTGATTATTGGAGATTGCTAGTGGATCTAAAGGAGAGGATGTAGGCTTGATTTAAGCTGAACCTCTATAAAACTTAGTGTCATTGTGTGATTGATTCTCTTCTCCATTCTCAAAAAAGTTTTTAAACTTGCCAGTACCCTATTCAACCTCCTTTTATAAGGCATCTTGGGACAATACGTGGTATCAAAGAAAGTCTCTTCAATCAAGCTTAAATGCAAAGAGCAAATATCATGGCAAGTGAAGAAGGAAAGAGAATAAGGACGATTATAGTGAAGTTGATCATACATTGGCAAATATCATAATCAATCCATAAACCTTTATTCTTTAAAAGTGATGACTTTATGACATTGTAGAGTAAGGAAGAGAAGTTCCTACTAAGCTAGTAGAAAGATGTTATAGTCCCAAAGAAGAAGAGTGAGTGGATTGTAGAAGAAAAAAAAAAAATCCAATCCCAAGAATAGAAGGACCATAGATGTCTTGTTTTGTTTGATTCATAAATCTCAAATATGCAAAACTGTAAATGTATACTTCTACCACAAAGATTTATGATACTCTTCAAACTCAGTATAAAGGAACTATTGAGGTAAAAAAGAAGCAAATCCCAATGCACGCCTACCAATATGAAACAGTTGCATACAAGTCTAATGAGTACATTGTTGAGATGTATAGTAGGTTTATAGACATTGTTGGGACTTTCAAAGGATTGGGTAAAGTCTACTCTAATAAGGATATAGTGGCAAAGCTTGTAAGGACACTTTCCAAAGAGAAGTGGGAAGCTAAGAGGATCACCATAGAGGGGGGAAAACAAGTTAGAGGCAATGACTTTAGATGAGCTCATGAAAAAGTTACTAGGTTATGAGATCACTTTGGGGAAACTAGTAGGAGAATATGGTCCTACGAAGAAGGACACGGTCCTTCAAGATAAATAGGTATGTATTAAAAATGTATCCACCTATTCACTAACTTTTTCTAATGAGACTGAAGATTGCAATGAAGATGATCAACTTGCTCTCATCATTAACCAAATGAAGAAGTTTGTAACAAACAAGAAAAGAAAGATGGGTAGAGGGCTTAAGAATAGGAGCTCCATGAGCCACATCAGCTACCATGGATGAAATGAAAAGGGACATCTCAAAACATATTGTCCAAAATAAAAGAAGTATAAGCATCTATCAAGGAAGCACAAAAATAAAAAGGAGAAAAAGCCTTCAAAGTGACTTGGGATGATACGAGTACTTGAAAAGATGAAATAAGATGAGAAAGAAGTGGCTAATTTATGCTTCACAGTTGTAGAGGAAGATTATCCTTCCTTAAGTGGATATAAAAGTGATGAAGATAAAGAGGTAAATCCATTTGACTCATACTCTCAAGAAAAGCTTTATGACCTCATTACTAAGGTCACAAAGAGCTGTGAGTCTTTAAAGTTATCTTCCTCCTCACTTCAAAAGGAAAATAAAGCTTTAAAGGACTTTTTTAAAAATCTTGACTCCTTCACCAAGAAGGTTGAGTTGCTTAAGGCTAAAAATAATAGCCTTAAGGAGAATATTTCTAAATTCTTCGAAAGGAAAGAGAAATTGGACTTCATCTTAGAGGTGCAAAGGAGTCCTTATATGAAGCATAAATATACTACATTGTCTTTTTCTATTCCTTCCATTTCTCAAAACACATTTTTAGAGCCGAAGACGCGAAGACATCTAATCCTCTAATGGTTGTTTAACCTAAGGCTCCATAATCAAAAGCCAAGAGAAATGAGGGAAAGCTAAGAAAAATTAGGTTTTGGCTTCATAATCAAAAGTCAAAACCCTCTCACAAGAGATCTACTCGTAGTAGGAGTAACCATACACCCTTATATTAATCATACAAGTCTAAAAGACAAAATATGCATAGATATGATGCATGAAATGTACATATGTTTCACCAAAATATCCCTAGGAATACCTACATAGATATGCCTATTGAAAGAGTCCAAATGAATGGATAAATCCAACATTTTGAAAGTCAAAGATACACTTTCAAATGAATTTCGCTAAGGTTTAATGCACAACAGAGATTACACATAAGAAATAGTTGATGCATAAAATTCTTATTTGTGCACAATATTCCTAAAGTTAATAACCATGCATATTATGATGGTGATTGTTATTCCTATTGCATGTATGGACATAATGCTTATCATTGCCTCTCTAGAAGGTCTGATGAGAAGTTTAAAAGAGCTAACCCTCAATGACCTAAGAGAATTTAGGTATCTAAGAATAAATGATTTCTTTGTCTTATAGGTATTCTTGTAATCCAAGTTGGAAAAATATAAGTGGTATCTTAATAGTGGATGTTCTAAGCACTTGACAGGGGATATTAAGTTGTTCACCGAATTTGAGAAGATAAAAGAACTTGTGATTGTCTCCTTTAAAGATAATGGCAAGGAAAAGATAGTAGGATTGCTAAAGTAGGTAAGGATGTTGACTCACCCATCCTTGAAAAAGTTCTTTCAGTTGATGATCTCTAACATAATCTTTTTCATGTAAGTCAACTATGTGATAAGGGTTTAAGGGGTTATGTTTGAACCATAAGCTTGTTATGTGTTAAGGATGAGTGACAACAAGCTTTTATTTATAAGTAAAGAGTGCAAAATATTTATGTTATTAATTTAAATTCTTTAACTAATAGAGATGTAAAATGTCTTATGACTATAGTAAATGAAGAATGGACTTGGCATAGAAGACATGACCATGCAAGCATGTTAAAGGGATAAACAAGTCAAGTCTTCTTTCAAAGATAAAAACAAGGCAAGCTCTACAAGATCTCTCCCATTACTATATATGGATCTCTTTGGTCATACAAGGATTACTAGCTTAGGAGGTATGCATTATGCATTTGTCATAGTAGATGACTTTTCTAGGTATACTTGGTTCTTATCCTTCCTTATAATGATTCTTGTTTTGGTGCTTTTAAAGCTTTTATCAGAAGAATTTAAAATAAAAAGGTTTTGCTACTCCAATAATTAGAAGTGACCATGAAGGTGAATTTGAAAATGCATAATTTTAGTTTTTATAAAGAAATTGGGATTCCTCATAATTTTTGAACTCCTAGCACTCCTCAACGAAATGGGTAGTTTAAAGGAAAAAAATATATTTCTATAAGAAATGGCTAGGACTATGTTAAGTGAATATAATTTTCCAAAGTATTTTTTATAAAAGCTAATAAACATTTGTTATTATGTTTTAAATAGGGTATTGGTGAGACCCCAATTTAAAGAAAACTCCTTTTATGCTATGGAATCAAAGAAAACCCAAGATTGCATGTTTTAGAGTATTTAGTTGTAAGTGTTTTATTTTAAACACTAAAGATAACCTTTGTAAGTTTGATTCCAATTTATAGTGGTTCGGGTATAAACAACCTTACTTTCACTCCCCAATTCTTAGAAATTGGGTGTTCCATTATTTTTCGAAGGTGTTTTCAAGCTTACACCAAAATTTGCTAAGTATATCATTCATTCAATCAAAGGTGAATTTAATAAAAACAATAAGTATGTTACTCCCTCTCAACTTATGCTATAGTTTTTCAAGTTATTATTTTCTTCCTCTTAATATTAGATTTTCACAATCTTTCTCCCTTTGGCAAGGTAAAAAAGAGGGTACATAAGGGAAAAAGAGATTCATGCATAAGTATTCATAAGGAGCAAACATAATGCAATAAATAAGAGAATAACATCAATCACATAAGATAGCAATGTTTGCAAAGAAACAAGTTTTATATATTCATAGTTGTGGGATCACAATATTTGTTAAAAAAAAACATAAGGAAAATGAAAAACAAGTACAAAAGATCCCTAATCTAGAGTAGTGGAGAATCATCTCCGGAAGATGGTGTCTCTAGTGCTTGTGTCGCTCCTTCAATTTCGTCCCCATTCTCAACGTCGTCTTTGTTGTCATCCCCATCTTGCGTATCTTCTCTTGCCCTCCCACATAACAACCATCTACCATTTTGTAGGAGCACTTGATGAGGAGAAAGAGAAATTCCTCACCAAGAAGACTACTTTGCCAAAGTCCTTCAATTGTTGTTTCATCCAAAGAACTTAGGTGCAACAACAACTCGCAGCCACATATTCGACTTCTGCGGTGGATAAGGCAACCGACACTTGCTTTTTACTAAACCACGAAACTAGGCATTCACCTATGAATTGGCAAGTCCCGGAAGTGCTTTTTCTATCTAACAAGCTACTCGCATAATCCACATCCGAATACCATATGAGACTAAATCAAGAATCCCTAAGATACCATAACCCTAAATGTATTGTGCCATGCAAATACTTAAAGATCTTTTTAACAGCATTCAAATGAGATTTTCTAGGAGAGGATTGGAACCTAGCGCACATGCAAACACTAAACATAATATCTAGCCTAGAAGCAGTAAGATAAAGTAGAGATCCGATCATACCTCAATATCTCTTTTCATCCACCACCTTACTTGATTCATCATTATCTAGCTTGATGGTATTGCTCATTGAAGTTTTAGCTACCTTGCAATGATCCATGTCAAATTTCTTTAGCATCTCCTTTGTGTACTTGGCTTGGTTGATGAAGATCCCTTCTTTGGATTACTTGATTTGTAGACCGAGAAAGAATTTGAGCTCTCCCGTCATGCACGTTTCAAATTCCCTAGTCATACACTTAGCAAAATCCTCACAAAGAGATTCATTAGTAGACAAAGTGTCCGTTTTAAATACATGTAAAACAATTTTTCTTAATTTAGTGTGTGAGAAGATATGGCTCCTTCATTATGGGTGGTTCATAACCAATCCAAATCTTCTCAGTCTTTCTGTTCTCATATATTTTGATGAATTTATGTGCTGAGTTAGACAAAGTGCAAAACATGAAATTGGTAGGGTTATATCCCCTCTAAATACCTATAAAGCAGTTTTGGTTGATTTGTTGTGTGGAAAGAAATATGACTTATTGATTGTGACTGACCCTGAACCTAATAAAACCTCATCAGTCTTGTCATTCTGTTTTCTAAGAATTTGATGGCCATATAATTGAAATTTGGTGATGTGTTAAAATTTAACATTGTATATTTATGTTTTACTTACATGATCATAAAATATTTTTGCCAAATTTATCATGGTTGATGAGATATTGCCCCTTCATTGTGACTGATTGTCAACATGTTAAAAACCTGCTCACCCTGAGATTAGTTATTTGCTTTGGAGACTTTATAGATTTCATGACTTCTTTCCTAACCACTTCACCACTTCTTTAAGAGTATGGTTAAGTCTCCTTTGAGCTTTAATGGAAGGCTTAACATCATTCTTTAAAATAATTATATGCATTTTGATTTTATGACTTAATCCTTTCTAGTCATGAATGGTGTACCTTATGGCATCATTATGACTAAGGAATACCTTGTTCAATGCCTCAACTCGCTCTTTAGGAAGAACCAAATTAACAATGTAAGGTTTTTTCAAATTAGGGTCTAAAAATTTATGCCTTAAAGTGGAGGGTAATGGCTTAAACTCAAGGTTGGGCTCTTCATTCGATGAAGTAGGCTTAGGATTTTCATCCTTCTTTAATGGTTCAAAATGTGAAGCTCTTCTATATGAGAGTTATGGCATTGCCTCCAACATTTTTACACTAGATACTACTTTATCATTATTATGCTCTTCATTGGCCCTTTGTGTTAAGCACATCTTCCATGGTTATTGCCTAAAACACTCACACCATACTTCTTTGACGCAATTATCAATTTCATCAATAACATATACTCTAGCATAAGCTTCAATAGGTGATGCTTCATTCATCATTTTAAAGACATCAAACTCAATGGACTCATTATTAACTTCTAATGTAATCTTCCCTTTCTTCATATTAGTCATTATACCGACTGTAATAAGGAGTAGTCTACCAAATAGAATGGGAATTTTGGGATCCTCTTTCATATCTAATATAACAAAATCTGCTAGAATCACAAAGTTCCACCTTGGCCTTTATCATTTCCTTAATCCTTCCCTCAAGTTCATGGAGTTTTAACTCTAGCATCTTGACTAAGCTCTATGGCGCTTATGAGTTGTCTTGCTTCCTTTATGATCTCTAAAAATTTAAGGTAATAAATCAGATGATGATGTTATAATGCCAAACAATTGATTGTACGCATGAATGCCAATGATACATAGGGAAAAAGTAAACACATTGCCTTTTAACCTTATTTCTCTAACACACATAGGTATAGAGGCTCTTCCTAGGATAAGTGGTTAACTCAAATACCAATATGAGGTATTGAATTTGGAGGTCCCTTGGACCAACCAAGATTGATGGTGAGTCTAAAAGTGATGGAGCATGGTCATACTTTAAATGCATATCTTATAGGGGAAGATTTTGTAAAGAAAATGAGTATGTTTTAGGGCTAGATGGTAAGAGCTTGAAAATTGTGCACCCAAATGAATAATATGTCAAAAAATACTAATCTCTATATAATAAGTAAATATAGATTTATGAGAGCCACAATATATCAACAAAGCACTTTTTTATGGTAGTGTAAAAATGTGAACTTACGATATACCCATAATTCCATAACACATGATTTTAAACCACTATTTGATTAAAATACAAACCTTTGAGGACCTATTTCATGGTTTTAAGGTTCTTACATGTCACCTAGCAGTTTAAAAAGGGTTGTAGGAGTAGATGGCTCCCACAAGCTTTAAGGATGATTGTCATGTACCCACCATTATACCAAAAGGTACTTGGCTTGTGAGTAATGAATCCATTTGCTAAGCCCAAATAGAGCTTAAGTCTTAAGCTTAGATAACCCATTAGTTAACTAAAGGGTATACCTAGTGCATATGGTGAAGTGTGAAGGCCACATGAAAGCAAAAAGAGCTTGATTAAAAAATGGCAAGATATAAATATAAACCAAAGATTCATGAAGTAAACTTTTTTAGTCTCCAATGGAGTCACCATTGTGAGCGCCTCAATTTTATAGTTGCATTAGAACAAGTGAAATTTTGCTTGTGACTCCTACCTTTTATTGATCAGGGATCAAGAGGACAAAGGTCATATGTTAGAAGTAACCCATCATCATGGCAAGTGATTTAGATCAACAAGGGGTCCTTGAGGCCTCACATAAGATAAACGCCCCTTTTTCAAAGTAGTGGTCAATAAGGGACCAACGGGACAATACATTGGTTTCATCCCTATGTGAAATGTAAAGTTGCCACGCATCTTTGGTGGGGACAAGAATTTAGGCAAGGATAAATTATGATCATATCTAAGTCATTTAGAAGGCCTAATCCGTCTTCACCCTATCAAAGATCGGGTTTGAGAGTTGGGTATAACTTGGGGAAAAGGTTAGACACCCTCAAGTTGCACGGATATAAGGATTCAACCTTCAAGCAATCAATGGTTTATTTTTATACCCTGACTTTATTAATAAATTTCCCATTTATCCACCTAGGCATATTCATCTAAGCAAGCTATCAATCATAACCAATAAAAATGCAATGCATAAGTGATATGTAAGAGGTAAGAAAAGTAATAAATAATATATACAAAAGGGAGATGGGTGATACATATTCCAATTGTGGGATAGACAAAAAAAACATGCATTAATTAGCTTTCCTAACCTATAAAAATGAGCATAAATTAGTCCACAAATCATAGGTCAAATAGGAAGAAAACAATCCCTAAGATCTATAAGGAATGGACAATCAAAGTAGGAGTATACCACCTTATCATTATAGCTTAGGGTCTAGCCTATTAGACCATGATGTCTAACATCATTAGCATGTTAGAGGTCAATTAAGAGGTCCGACTTACTATCCATATTCATCATGAATCATATTAAACACAATATGGAGCATAAACATGATAACGACATGCAATGGCATCAATGAAGAAGGCATAACATAATAAACATGCAAATAAGGACAAAGGAAGACTTTGAATAAAACATGAGTACCAAAATAAGGGGTCATAAGATGGTAAAATCCTGTCCCAACCTACCTTAGTCATCTTTGAATATTTCCAAAAATAATGAAGGTTACACTTTTATTAATGGAAAGAATAATATGTAACTAGGATGAAAGAATGACCATAACACCAAAAGGATGTCAACAAAACTCTTTAGAATAGAATAATAAACACTTAAATTAGGGTCCTTAAATAGTGAATCCTCTCCCAAATGCATATATGGTTAGTGGTACCACAAGAAGAACAAAAAGGAATAGGTAGCCATGGAATGAGGCTAACCTATCCTCCACTAAGATAGTGGTGAGAAGATTGATAAATCATAAAAATAAAAAACACAAATTCCTATTTAAAAAAGATAAATCAAAGGGTCCTTGGTTCTATTGAACCCTCCCTATCATCTTCTCATGATCAAGCACGTAAAGGAAATAAAACATAAGGAAGAAAACATATGTGAGCCAAAACATGCATTTTGATGATCATAGACTCTAAGAATACGACAAGAGGGTCATAGGTCTTTGTAACCTACCACATTCCTATTATATATGGCTCATAAGATTATAAAAGAATAAGAAAAATACATAAAACACGTGTGGAATAAGCTGTATGAACACATAAAACATGTATGGAATAAAGTTGTATGAACACATAAAACACGTATCAAATAAAGCTGTATGAATAGTGTTGTGAGCATAAACAAAGGGTTGTACAGACTGTATAACAATTTGTATAGACCTCTTAGTGGTTTATATAGAAAATTATTGGTTTGTACAACCCATTTAGACTTTATGGGTTATTGTTACGACCATTTAAGTTGGTTGTACAATTCAAAATTAGTTGTACAAACCTCTATTGAAACTTCAGAATTAGGCTTTTATAGGGTGGGTTTGATTTAGGGTTTGTCCAAGCTTTTACCACTTTCTTAGGCACTATTTCTTATATTCTTTAGGGAAGAATTCAAGTTGTTTCTCATCATCAGGCTTGTATCCCAAGGACCTACAATGTAGTTCTCACAACCATGAACTATGATGTCAACCTTTGAACTACATCTTTATCCTTCTTTCCAACCCCTTTAAGGTACTCCCTACTTTTTAAGTACCTCTACACATCATAATACCACAAATGATTTTCTACTAACTCCTGTGTCACTTTATTTTTCAACATAGTAAGGTACGATAGACTTTAGCTTGAGTAGTGGTTTTGTAAGCATCTCTTTCAACCATCCTAAATAGAAACAAAGATTGCAAGGGTGTCTACCATAACATTTTCCTATCACGAGAGGTGGTGAAATATGACTCTCTAAAAGTTGTGTTAATCTCCTCAAATGCTCTAAGTATGGGCTTAGTCACTTCTTCAATTCCCACTCATTGGTTATCTAAGAGATTATTAATAGTGAATCCTTCCAAACACTTTGACTATCTTTACTCTTTATATATATATATATATATATATATATATATCAAATACTTCACACCAAGTGCACGGGCCTTATACTCGTCCATGTTATTCATTCGCACAAAATCAAATTTTGAGCTATAGGAAAAGGCTTTCCTTCTAGTGATGTCAAGATTACACCCACACCTGCTTCTTTTTTATTCACTGCCATATAAAAATACATTCTCTAGCCTTGAGGCTCGATTGCTCCTAACCCTTCATTTGGGTACTAGGGAAGTTCAGGCCCTCCTTTTTCAAAAGGCTATTGGCCCAGGTACTTTGCAACTATCTTCCCTTTGATCACCTTTTTAGTAACATCTTTGATGTCAAATTTAGTTAGTAGTATCAATAATTTTGCTAGTTTTCCAATAAAGGAAGGAGCCTCACGTAGATATTTTGATTGGGTCAAACTTTAAGGTCACTTTCATAGAGTATGATTAGAAATAGTTCCCCAGCATCTTCGTGGTCCATAATAATGCAAGACAAGTTTTCTTGACTAGGTTGTACCTTTCTTCATAAGGGAGCAGTTTCATGCTAAGATAGTATATAACGTTTTCATTCCTTATCTCATATTCCTATGCTAACATCACCCATATGAAGCTCTTTTCCATTACCATATACCAAAGTAGTGACTTTTCTAGCTTTAAGGGTTTTATTACTAGTAGGGTAGTTAGGTACTCCTTTATCCTCTCAAAGACTTTCAAAAACTACTCATTCCATTTCACTAGCTGCTCCTTTATCATAAACTTAAAGATTGATTCACAAACAAGAGTGAGTTTGGCTATGAATATACTGATGTCATAGAGATGACCTAGGATGTCTTGTAGAT
>CATIWR010033008.1:0-13248 GCA_949677035.1 Omphalea diandra | reverse complement strand
AGAGAAGAATAAATTTAATGAATAACTAATTTATATAATAATTTAAAATAAGTATAATAAAAGATATAAAAATTAAAAAACAACTATTCAGTGTTGCAATTTGGATGTATTCTAGTTCGTTATAGGCATTTATTTCTGAATATAGTATCTCGTAACCTAGCAGTAGAAATATAAGGGTCATCTACATCGTGATCTTGAGGCTCAACATCATTTGTATGATGTTGTGTGAAAAGAGAAATGGTAGATGATCCAGGATCGAATATAGACTGAGCCAGCAGTTGATTATAAGAGGGGGTACTAAAAATATCAGGAGTCATACTGTCTAAAGAAGTAAATGACTCTTGTTGTCCAAAAGACGGAACAAATGACATAGAATTGATCCGCTCGATGTGAGAAACTAGGTTTTATTTGTCATGCTGATGGCGGTCTAGAAGACAACAAACTCGTGAAAGACTGAAAGGACTCAGATAGACCGACCATATTTGTAGAAGAACCAGACGGTTGAAGTGAAAGGTTTAGTTGGTCTCCTAATGACTCATATGACATAGATGAAGTAGTGTAAGATTTAAATGGTTGTGGCATGAATGAAAGGTCAACACCTTCTGATGGATCATATAATACAGTGTACGACTGATATGACCGGGGCATTGTTGAAAGTCCAACATCCTCTGATGACCTATATGTAGTAGTGAAAGAACCTTCATATGAATGTGGCATGGATGAAGGTCCAACACCTTCTGATTGAGTATACCTATACGCATTGTCGTAATGAAATGTCAACGGTGGCGATATAGGTGTACATATTTGCGAGGGTGGGATGGAAACCTCTGCACGCCTATCAGTGAATCTCCGCCTACGATGCCTACTCACGTGCTAAGTAGATGTTGTAGGTGCATCTCCCTCTACAACGTAAGATATGGGTTCTAGCGTTGGATCTGGTGGCGACATGCTAAAATGACATTGATCCTCATGCAGAACAGAAAACATACTATCGACAACATGATGGAGTGCATCAATATTCTGTTGTGTTGGTCTTCCTCATGAGTCTCATGATCTGACTTATCCTCTTCACAAACATTACTGTTCCCATCTCTGAACAACCTTCTTCTTCTTCTTCTTCTCAAACAACAGACCCTTCTAGTTCTTTTAGAATTGTTCCTTTAACAGTTACTGTTCCTCCACCTGTAACGTACAAAAAATCTTCTACTTCTAAAATAGATTATTTGTATGAATTGTCTTATATTCCTGATGATAAAAAGATACAAGAAACTAGCCTACCTTTCTTAAATCCCTATGATGTTTTCTCAAAAACCAAAAACCGTATTACCCGTACTCTTCGTTCTTTGATTAAACCTTCTGTTAAAAGTGTTAAAGAGTATGTACAAGCTTCTAGCTTTGATCAGTGTCCTGTTCAGGCCTCTGGTCTAGAGCAATTCATTAACCTGGAAATCCCTTCTGAGTTTGTCCATCAATGGATTACTCAGGGCTATACCCATATGCACTTTGGTGCTATCAGACTGGCAGTAAGCTATCATGAAAGAAAGGGACTCCCAGTATTTGCTCGAATCTCTCTCTTGGACAGAAGATATCTGCAGTATCAACATGCTGTAATTGGGACCATTGAGACTTCTCTCAATGCAGGAACTGTCATGTTTACTTTTTATCCCAATTATAACATGGCCCTTAGAGATCCAAACCTGTTACAAGCATTACAGGTACAAATCCAGATAGTGGGAGCACCACAGGTGTCTTCAGCTACAACAGCAACGCTCCACTATCAAATGATCTATAGGGTTCAAAACCATTCAATGGACTTGTCTCTTCCTCATGAAGATGAGTCACTATTAATACTAGCAGAAACTAACAAAGTTCCAACCTGTATTCATGTTCCTAGACAGATTGACAGGCAAGAGTTAATCAAGCTTCTTCCTGAAGCTTGGATTACCAGTTATGAAAGGATACATCAACAAAACCAGCCTATTCAGTCTCTGGAACCAGTTCATATTAGAAGAGCAGATGGAACAATAGAAACCAGGTTCAACAAACTAGTGCTTCCATTAGGAGATGAAGTTTTGTTTACAACTCAGCTAATGATGGAACCATATGAACTTGAGCAGAAGGTCCCCATTGAGTATTTCCAACCAAATGGCCAACATGTATATGCTTTTAAGCGTAATGGTCATTGCTTTTGGGGAGGTTGCAATTGTGACGATTGCTATGAAGATGCTTTGGAAGAAGAAGAACAGGAAGAAAAGAAGAAAGGGAGAGGATGTTCTGAAAGAAGTTTCCAAAGGAGATTTGAAGATGGTGATCCTACAGTAGGATGTTTGGGACAGCCTTCTGGCAAGTATAACTATGTGGTACAGTATGGTCCAACCAAACCTGAACCATTACCCTTACCTTGCAAACCCCAAACACTTCCACCTTTGCCTTGTTACAAACAAGCCTTAAAAATAATCCATCAAGAAAAACCAGTAAAACCTCCTATTCTTCTAGAACTCTACATGTATCAGCCACCTTCATCTTCCTTCTCTCCAGATGAATTTCCTTCCTTACAAGAAACCACAAACTTAAACACCAATGTTAGACAAACTCCATACATTACCAATCCTACTGGTGTAAATCCACAAGGACAACCTTTAAAAATATCCTCTAAAGAAGCAGTGCTAAATTGGCAGACCTCTAATGCACTGGCTCAAAATAAAATTCTCCAAAAGATTGAATCAAAGGTTGATCAAGTGTCCCATCAAGTCCAACGAGTAGATGAAAGGTTGACTGACTCACAGAAAGAGATTTATTCTCTTCTGTATGGATTGAAAGCTGAACTTGAAGTCAGAAATAAAGAGATTATGAGCTTGCTGGATCAGAGAGCTCAATTGGAAGAAATTAGAAGAAAATCGGTGGAAATTCAAAGGCTTAAAGATCAAATTCAAAGAATTGAGGCAGACTTACAATCACCTAGACACCAACCTAAACCTCAATATGATCCCTTTGATATTCCTCTTCCACCTAAACCAACTTCCAAATCACCTGTCCTTATAATCCCCAGTATTGAAGATCAAGAATTTATGGGATTAAAAACAGATTTGTTCCATAAGAAGTATAAGGCTGGCAAATTCCCAATGTATTCTGATACTTCCATGCCATCAACCAAATCAGCCGAATCAGTAAAGAAACCTGACTCACCAAAGCCCAACGAACCACCTCCAACTTCCAGTATGATAAACCCTTTGGTTTCATATTTGGATAAGGCCTCATCATCTATGCCTCATGTGAATATGGTCTCTGAGCCTTATGAATATCAGCCAGGATTTCTTTCAGATAGTTCAGAGAATTCTAGTCAAACAAATGACTTGGGCTTATTATCCAATTCAGAAGAAGATTCGGCCCAAGGACTATTCATGGCTAATCCACCAGGTCCTCCACCAGCTAATCCACCTTACACAGTAGATCCACCAAATGATATGGATACTACTGATCCACATGCTGCTGGCTCAAGAACTACTAGAGCTACTTCTAGCTCCTCTGAAGGCCCATGGTTTACAGTGGATAACATTTCTCCTGCTGATTATAGAGATAGGTTCCAGGAATTTCGAGCTTGGTTAGAAACACAAATGAAAAGACCTGGAGCAGTCCTTCGCAATGTTCTAGAAGAATTCTTAGCAAGGATGACTGGGAGAATGCAGGAGTGGTACTCTGCGTTTGATGAATACTCCAAATTAAGGTTGCTTCAGTCCCCTGGACCTGCTGAGTTCCTTGGGATGATTTATGGAGAATTTGGTGGCAAAGCAACTAATTTTTCAGACATAAATCGCAGAGAGCATTTCAAAATGAAGTGTTGTTCATTACTTAAGTCTGACCTAGACTTACATTATCAGCACATGTCTAAGAAATTCTATCAACTCAGTGGATGGGCAAGTCCTGATTTAAAAGAGGCTTTCATTACCTCTTTACTAGAAGTTCTTACAAATGCTATGCATCAGATTATGAGAAACAAAGATAAGTCAATCAATGACTATTCCTTCGGGGAGATTTATCAATTAATGCTACAAGGACTTGAAAAGCTTTGTAATGAGCAAAAGGTGATTACTCAAATGCTTGATAGACAAAAGCAGCCCACACTGAAGAAAGCTTGTAGACGAACTGATCTTCTTATTAGATGCCCTAAAGATGATCACAAGGGGTGTGATTGCAATACTAAAAAGAAGAAACACTTTGTGAAATTCAAATCTCCAGCTAAGGAAAAATGAAGACAAAGATGGAGATATTTCCGAAGGAAGAAGTACAGGGGTAAAAGAAAGTCTATAAGATGTTTCATTTACGGTCAAAAAGGACATTTTGCAAAAAATTGTCCTAACAAGAAGAAGCAGGCTTCAAAGATGATACAACATATTCAACTATCTACAAATGTAGATCTTGATGATGCAGATGTTGAATCTTTGTTTTCTATTCAAGATGAAGCTACAGAGGATATTGTATTTGCTATTCAGGAAGACATATCCAACTCTGAAGATGAAAGTGATGACTATGCTGGATACCATTCAATTTTGCCTTATCAAGGTCTTTCTGTTGACTGTCCTCTGCCATTACCTGAAGTTTCTGGAGTTCAAAATCTCTTACAAGAAGGACATCATGTTCCTCTTGTTTATGTTCAAGTTTATCCAGAAAAATATTCTTCTCCCATAAAAGTCGTTGCTTTCATTGACACTGGTGCTTATCTGTCAATGATGAATCCTAAAATCTTGCCAGAAGAATATTGGAAACCGTATAAGAAGTATTTTCAAGCTGTCAATGGAGTTATCTTTCATTCCAACCTAATAACAAGGAAGCCCATTACTGTCCAGTTCTTTCCGGGCTGCCAGATCCATTGTCCTTTCTTAGGTTCCTCTTTACCTAATAAGGACCTGGTTATTGGGTTCGATATTTATTGGAAGCTCAAGGAGTTAAGGATACTACCTACGGGCCTCAAGTATAAAGGGTTTTTTCAGGCTTTTACTCCAACTTCTCACATGTTCAAAATAGAAGCCCATCCGGCCCATGATGCTAATATTCAACAGATTATTCTTAAGCTCCAGACCCATTGTTGTGCAGACGATCATACTTCCTTCCTCCTTAAAAATCCAAATCCATTGTGGAAGAATCCTGAGTTCTTTATTCAATTGTCTTTCAAACTTAATGAAGATGTGAATCCAACAAAGGCAACTCATCTAGGAATGAATCCAGAAGATCTAGCTCTTGCATACAAGGAATGTTCAGAACTCTTGGCCCAAGGCCTTATTGAGTCCACAAACTCTGCATGGGCTTACCAAGCCTTTTATGTGAATAAACGTTCTGAGCAAACACGTGGAAAAAAGAGATTGGTCATCGATTATCAACCATTGAATTACTTTTTGAAGGATGACAAATTTCCTCTGCCAAAAATCTCTTCCCTGTTCATTCACATGTCCAAAGCAAAGGTCTTCTCAAAGTTTGATCTTAAAGCAGGATTCTGGCAATTAGGCGTGGTAAAAGAAGATCGAGAAAAGACAGCTTTATGTCTACCTAATCGCCACTACCAATGGACGGTTATGCCTTTTGGATTAAAAGTTGCTCCTTCATTATTTCAAAAGGCTATGATAAAAATCTATGAGCCACTTCTCCATAGTGCCCTCATTTACATTGATGATGATCTTTTATTCTCTGAAGATTTGATTAAACATCACCAACTGTTACAACAGTTCTTTGAACTTACTCAGACCTATGGAATCATGCTATCAGCAAAGAAGATGCATGTGGCTAAGGATCAAATAGAGTTCCTAGGAATGGTCTTCAAGGATGGTGCTTATGTTCCTGGTCCACACATTAGATCAGAATTGTTAAAATTCCTAGACGAAAATCTGACTCAAAAGCAAGTTCAGCAGTTCTTAGGAATTGCCAATTATCTAAGAGAATTTGTTCCTCATTATACAAAGACAGCTAGACCACTCCAGCTGTTTCTCAATAAAGATTCTCCACCTTGGGGAATGGAACAAACAAATGCAGTCAGATCTTTAAAAAAGCAGTTACAGAACCTGCCTCCATTACACATCCCATCAACTGGAAAGAGGATCCTGCAAACTGATGCCAATGATCATTTTTAGGGTGTTATATTACTAGAGGACATCAAAGGGCAAAAGCATATTTGTGCTTATGCAAGTGGAGCCTTTAAGCAGTTTGAAGAACACTATCACTCAACTTTTAAAGAAATCCTAGCCGTTAAGTATGGGATTCAAAAGTTTGAGTTTCATCTGATAGAACATGACTTTCTTGTCCTTATGGACTGCTCTTCTTTTCCAAAGATGCTAAACTTTCAAGGGAAGCAAGTCCTTAATGCACAATTATTGAGATGGAAGGATTGGTTCAGTAAATATACTTTCCAAGTGCAACATATAAAAGGAGACCAGAACTTAATACCAAATCTACTCACAAGACCTTTCTCCTCTCTCTCCTTTATAGTAAACAAGCACTCCTTCCCAGCTTTCCTAATGGCTTCCAGTTCCAGCAACGCCTTTGAATTAAGCACAACTGAATTACCAGATTCCTTTACTGTTCCTGATACTGTTCTATCCCTATCAACAGTCCAAAACCACCCAATATCTTCTTCTCAGAATGATGTTTCTTTCCTTATGTGTGGTTTACCTCCTGAAATCCAAACTCCCACTACCCATACCAAAATACTGGCCATAGCAAAAAAGCAGTTGTTTCTATACCAGTCTTTCCTGTTAAAGACGTATGGACCTATATTTATGGATATTTTGGGGTTTCATCATACTTATCCATTTTAAAAAGTTTATACGTTTTTGGACTTCTCAGCTGTCTTTACTACTAGATGGAGATGACCCAAAGAGTTTCTCATCTTTCTTTGGTATTTTTGTTGTTTATACAAAATTGCCATTGAAGTTAGACCTTATCACCTCTGGTCTTATATCCAGGAGCTCAAGGATAAACGGATCCATTCTTTCTCACTTTCCTCCAGTGGTTTCAACCTCTCAGTGTTTGGGAGAGTACTTTGAGAATAAAGACTTTGAATTGTGAGCCCAACACTGCGTTGAACAAAAGATTGATCTATATCATACATAGGTCATGCTTTATGAGCCTATCAGGAAATCAGGCCCAACTAATGCCCCATCTTAGCCTGTACAAAGAATCTCAATTCTCTCTTTGAGGTGATGCCTTGGAACATTTCGAAGATTTTCGAGCTTTGCAGAAATATATGTTTGAGCAAAACAAACAGTTCCAAAAGAGTTATGGCCAACGATCAATCAAAAAGCACCATGGGATTCTCTACCATCCCAGTATCAGAAAAGTCTCCAAACTACCAGTAATCAATGGGGAAAAATCTCTTACCATGAGACTCTGATAGATGACACCACAGGAGATTACTTTGAGCCACCTAATTATTCTCTTGATCCTTTTGATCTAGCTCTAAGGTGGGAAGCATACATGATAACTGAAAAGATGGAGCACCAAAGAGAAAAGGACAATTATGAGATAATGAACCTATCTCCATCGCATGAGCAGAGGCACAGACATTGAAACGTGGTGTGGGACCCATAGTATGCTTTATAGATAGTGGAATTCTCCTTTTTACTTTCGGTTGTGAGTGGAGTGTGTACTATATAATTACTTTATAAGTGGAGTGTACTGTATGCTTTAAAAGGAGTGTGCTTTCAAAAAGAAAAGATTCCTTCTGATCCGGAAGGCATCTTTACTTTTGAAAATAGTTTGTAAGTTCCTTCTATATAAGGAACCCTTTCTTCATTTGTAAGATAAGCTAAGTTGAGCAATAAACACTTCTCTTTCTAAAAAATTATGAGTTTCTAAGTTTCTCTCTTTACCTCTGTTAGATCCTCTTTCCTCTATTCTTTACAAAAGGCTTTTTGCTGTTATTTTCATAAGTCTTTCATTAAAAGGATTATGGAGCTGGCTAAGAAAATCAGAATAGTGCAGTAAGGCAGGAAAAGAGGTTGTTTGTCCGCCATAGGCTTGGGTGTGCCTCTACAAGACGTTATGCCAGACAATTCTGCTCCAATGTTGACTGATGATTTTATGCATTCTACCAGAAGCATTGTTGATCTTTGATAATTCAACTCTGTCTAGTTGTCATAATCATATCTATGGAAGGCTTATGCAATTAGTGGTATCAGAGCATTTATTAAGTATTTTAGTTTCATCTCAAATTTTTACTGCATTTTTCTTCTCTTTGCATTTATGTTTGCAATCAATACAAAGTATTAAGATTTATAATTGTTTTTCACTTACATTTCTTTTAACATCATCTAATGTTTTCCACACTAGTATACACTGATCCATTGGTTACAACTCAATGGGGACTGATTGAAAAGGATTTGTATGTCTTAATTTGTATGAAATTTTATAAGGTGAGCATGAAATTCGGAGAATCTTGAATTAGATCGAATCATAATCGAAAATTTGCGATGTAAATGGTAAAATATTCAAACAAAATTGTTTTGATTTTTTAATCAAGACTGTACCGGAGATTTAGTGTTATATATATATATATATATATATATACCAAATAAATATTTTAATTATATTAATTTTACTAACTAATCCTCTCAATTACTATATATTGGTAATAATTGCTACTCTTAATAATTAGACTATGTATTAATTATTAATGGTCAATTAATAGTAAATATTTAAAATAATTTTAATTTAATATTAAATATGTGAGTTATTAGTTATTGTTTGTTAAATAATCACTTATTTATTTTATTCTTTGAATGATAAGTGAAAAATGTAAAATTTATTTTATTTTATTCATAAATATTAAAATAAAAAAATTTTAATTTTTAATAAATTGAAATAGTCGAATATTTAAATTAATATTAAACTAAACTTAACTGTCTTGAAAAATCAAAAAATCAAATTGAACCATTCCAAATTTGTATAAAATGAAATTGAATTGGATAAAAAAAATTGGGACGGTATTAATTTTTTATTTTTAAAATCTCTAAAATTTCAGTTCAATTTCAAATATTTATAAATCTAACTTGGATCAAACTGTGCTTACCCAAAAATTTTATGCCCGCTTAAAATTTGAATAGAGGCAAATTCATTAGTACCCTAAGCATCTATATGCCTTTGGAGTAGCATCTTCATTTTCTCTTACACATTTACACTTCTGTTATTTATCTTGTTACTAGCTAAGTACGTATACTTGCTAGGAAAAGCCATTATAATTGTATTTCATAGTATTGGCAACAAATTTTACCTAAGGTATTATATGAGAGTTTTTTTAGGATGAAAAAGGAAGTTCAAAAAGTGTAATGGAAAGATATGAAATGAAATGTAAGTAAAGTTAATTAACTTTCCTTTGTTTGAATTTTTTTTCTTAAAACAGATTAATGAATGTACAGTGCTTAAAATATTTACATTTCATCCTTTAACCTTTAAATTGGAGTTAAAAAAATAAAAATTTGAGAATAAATGCACGTAAACTTTTAATTTTCATTTACTGTCATTTACATTATAAAAAAAAATCACAAACGAAATTAACTTATTAATCTCCTTAACTCCCTCAAATCCATTCTAATGAAAGCCCTAAGACCATAGTTTCATATGTTCTTATTAATAAATTGTCTTGAAATAGACATTTTTAGCCATGGATTTAATGTACCAATTAAATATTATAATAATATTAGACTATGGATTCACAAACAACATTTTCTTATTCATAAAAGGCTTATTGTTCCTAAAATTCAAACATTTTCAAGTTTTGACAAAAATTGTCGATCCTTTTAATTTTGTTAAAATTAACCAAAATTAATAAAATATTGATAAATCTAGTCAAAATTTAAATTAATCAAAATAGAATGATGTGTCATGTTAAAATAGTGAGTTAAAATAATATTAATTGATGTTTATAAGTAATATTAACTGATTTTACTATTTTTTTATAAGAAAAATGGTCGATCCTTTGAATCTTGACAAAATTAGCGAAAATTAATAAAATTTTGACAAATCTACCCAAAATTCAAATTAATCAAAATAGGATAATATGTCATATTAAAATATTGAGTTAAATAATATTAATTGATGTTTGTAACTAATATTAATTGATTTTACTATTTTTTTATAAAAATTTATGATAGTTAATTTATCACGACATGTGATATATAATTTTATTTTGATCAATTTGAATTTTGGTTAGATTTGTCAAAATTTTATTAGTTTTGGCTTATTTTATCAAAATTAAAAAGATTGATCAATTTTATCAAAATACGAAAAGATTTAGATTTTAGAGGCCAATAAACCTTCATTAAAAAACAAAAGATATTATTCAGTTATCTTCTTCAAAGAGCAAAAAGAAACTAATTACAAAAAAAATACCAACTACCATGAAAATTGCAATTTTCATATAAACTTCTAATTTTGACAATTCGAGTTACAAATGACTTTTGCAAATTAGGTCACTTGATCATAATCCGATAACTGAATTTGTGGTTTGCACTTACGTGGCAATATTTAACACTGATGAAGTAATTTCTACCGCAGACACATTACCTCTAACAACTTCATCTAAAATAGTTGTTGCGATGCAAATCCCAACTAAAAAAAAAATTGCCAACTAAAAGAAAAGAAAAAGACTAAATTGGTCATACTCTCATTTTCTCCACCTATAATTGATATCGAGGCACAATCGCTTGAAGTTCTTGAAATATCAAACCAATCCAAAAGCCCACCACTTGAATCAACAACCAAAAAGACACTCAAAGTATTACATCTTATTTTAATCAAAATTTTACACCATTTACTTATTAAATTTCTTGTAATAACATTTTTATCCATTGGTTCATAAAGGATCAAGATTAAAGAAACAATCAAAACAAAAGAGGATTAATCCAAAAAGAAAACTAATGTTTTTGTGGCATGGAAAAAATATTTTATAGAACAATTTACATTTTATTACAAATCCTAAATATGTAATATATGACTGTTATTTTATTATACTGCAAAACAATAATATGTATTATATTAATATCTAATAATGATTCTATCTTTTTTTAAAAATTATCTGCAGCATCACATGAATAATCCCCTAGTTTATATATACAACTACTTCAAATGATTTTTATTCCCAACGCTCTAAACATGCTCGTATGAATCATTTTTCTATAAAACAGGTTAGGGGATCATATGCAAAAGTCTAATAAAATTCAAGGACGATAGCCTATTCTTTTCTTCTCCTTACAAGGACGGTGAATTGCAAAACCTGCATGATCATACCCTAAAATTCAAATTAATAAAAAATAGAAAATAAGATACAATCCTAATAATTTATCATTTTCATGTCCAGTTCCCTTCAAACATCAAACACTTTATCGACAGAAAAGCTTTGTTCAATTTGTTCTACCAATAAAGATCAAGGAAATAGTCAAATGATTAACCATATGAAATGAACTTCAATGACATTACTTTTAAGCCACTAACTGAAATGCACAAGGATGCATATTCATAATGCAGTACCCCGACAAAGACTTCAATCCTACTATCTTGAATAATTCAAGCAATATAATAATCACATATTCCTATTATGTTGTACTAATGTACTAAAAAATACAACCAAAATTAAAATTTGTCAATCCTGTTTCATGGCCTTTCTGATGAAGACTTTTGTAATCACTATTGCAAGATAAGCCAAGATAGTGACAACAATACCTCCCAGCAAAACAAGATGAACTACATATACTCGAAGGCTAATTGCATCCCAATTGCTTTCAGTCCACACAGGGTCCACCATCCCTATAGGGTCAGAAGATTTTGCTGGCAAAATGCTCCACAATCCAGATTCAAACTTGAATCGAGTTGAATATGCAGGCAGATACTTGCAATGGTCAACAAACAGGAAGTTACAATTACGTAATTACATGTTGAGAATAAAACTTCAAGCTAGTCGCCTCCATCATATTGGCCAATAAAACTATGCTTCCCGCAGCAATGACATGTTGGCCAGTCTCTCCATTAGGGGGGAAAAAAAGCATCGGACCTAAATGTTGATTATGGTGGCTCATTTTCATATCCCACATTGAAGAAAGAACAAAGAGAATGAAAGTTTTTTTGTTATAAATAGAGACTTAATTTCTTCAGTTTAATCATCCTAAAATTGTCTACTCATCTCTTAGGCAATTTTCAATATTTCTCTTTTTTGTAATATTTCACTTTGTAGTCTTTTTCTTAGTGAAATATAATTTTGGTAGTGTCCAAGGACGTAGGCATAATTGGCCGAATCTTGTTAAATTCTGGTGTTCTTATTTTGTTTTTTTTTTTTTCAATAGCTATTTTGTAGGGTATAGGTTGGTATTATATTGTGTTGTTAAATTACTATTAGGGTGATTCTATCTAAGGAGATTGGATTTTAAGTGGGACCGCTTGTGACCCCTCTAATCCTTCTTGGGAATCAACTATAGTGTGATTTTTTAATACAATATTTCACTCTCTATTCACCTATAAATTTATTAGGTGAATTTGGTAGGTGGAACATTACCCTTATTCCACAAAAATTGGTATCAGAGCCAAAGGTTACTCTTAGTATGCTATGTGGTTGCAGTTTAATCTGATTTTTCATATCAGAAAAGATTTTATTGGGCTAATTGTATTCCATTTTGAAAGCTATTGAAGAATTTTGTAATCAAAATGGAGAGCTCTTTAAAAATATCCACACCTATCACATCGACAGTTTCATCACAGTCCATCTGGGCGAGAACTGTCGTGGCAAATTCAAAATTGGCAATGAAAATTTTTGAAGACACATGTCATTTCGGTATGTGGCAAAGTGAGGTTCTAGACGCTCTTTTTCGACAAGGTCTAGATATTGTTATTGAAGATGAGAAACCAGATGATATTAAGGAGAAAGATTGGAAGACGATCAATCGATTGGCATGTGGTACAATTCGATCATGTCTTTCTAGAGAGCAGAGGTATGCATTCTCGAAAGAAACCTCTGCAAGTAATTTATGGAAGGCACTAGAAGAAAATTTTCTGAAGAAAAGTAGTCAGAATAAGCTTCACATGAAGAAGAGGCTCTTTCGCTTCACTTATGTACTGGGTACCACAATGAATGATCACGTTACTAGTTTTAATCAGTTGATTACTAATCTGGTGAATGTAGATGAGACATTTAAAGATGAAGAACTAGCTCTGATGTTGTTGGGATCACTTCCCGAGGAGTTTGAGTTTCTTGAAACTACTTTACTTCACGGGAAG
>CATIWR010032974.1:0-34248 GCA_949677035.1 Omphalea diandra | reverse complement strand
AATAATTGGGTTTCATTTCCTATTGGTTAGAAGTTCATTTTTCTCTTTTAGTCCCTCTTCTTCACTCTTTAAACACCTTCATCCATCTTTTAATCCCTAAATGCTCCTTATACTCTTAATTAAGCTCTATAACACCATTATTTACGATGCTATAACATGCACACAACATAAGACAATTGACCATGCAATTATACAAACATTACATATATATATATATATATATATATATATATATATTCAAGTATCCCAATTACAACAGTGCAAGTATTATTGTCGTGTGTTCTCTAAATTCACATGCCTAATGCTTATTTATCAAATGCATATATTTAAATATTACGTAATTTAAAATGTATATGATTTGAGCTGAGGATGTTACACTCTTCATCTACATCATCTAAATTATCATAATTAGAATGAGAATGAGATGAAGTGCTTACCTCATTAGGAGAATCCTCTTAAGCCATGAAACATATGTTAGCAATCTCCTCATCTTCCTCATCTTCACTTGAGCTATCATCCCAAGTGCCTTTGAAGCTCTTCCTTTTCTCTTTGTCCTCTTTCTCCTTTTTCTTTAACTTTGGACAATCATACTTAATGTGGCCTTGCTTGCCACACTCATAGCAAGTGATTTCAATTGATCTCTCTTTTAGATTAGGAGTAGCTTTCTTGAAGTTCCTTCTTTCTTTTCTTCTTCTAATAAGCTCCTTGGTCCTTCTAGAGAGCATTGTTAGTTCTTCTTCCTTCTTGTCACTTTCTTCTTTACTTGAAGTAACCTCCATTTCCTTCTCTTTAGACCTAGACTTGAGTGCTAAGGTTTTCCTTTCTTACTTTTCAAATTTTTCTCCTTTGCCCCTCATTTTCTTCATTTCATCATCTTTCTTTAAGGCCAACTCATGAGTTAAGAGTTTACCTATCAGGACATCTGTTGGCACCTTTCCTATTTTCGAGTTGGATTCTTGGATACTATACACTCTAGCATCAAATTTCTCAAGAGGCAAAGATTTTAGAATTTTGGAGTTTACCTCATGATTTGTGAGAATCCTACCAAACTTCTTCATGTTGGTGACAATTGCTAGGTGTCTATTGGTCATATCGGTGATGCTCTCATCCTCCTTCATCATGAATAACTCCCACTCCATCACATACATCTCTAATTGGCTAGATTTCACCAAGGTGGTGCCTTCATGATAGTTCTCCAATGCTTTCCAAATCCTATAGACAGTTTGGCAATGTTGTACCCTTCCAATTTCTTTTCTTTAGAGAGAGCATAGAAGGATTGCCATGGCTTTCTTGTTCTTGCCATTGGATCTTCTATGTGCTTCAACCCAATATTTTATAGGGATTAGTTCTTCATTTCCATCTATCACTTTGATGGGTGGCTTTATTATTTAACAACAACATACCATAGATCCTCCATATCTGCATCTAGATAGATCTCCATCCTATACTTCCAATAAGTATAGTCAGCTCAAAATAAGGCTTAAGATGTGAGTAGATTCCTTCTTGTGCCATTGATCTTTACTCAATCAATTAAGGTTTTTAGTAAGACTTGGCTCTGATACCACTTGTTGGTCTAGAGCACCAAGAAGGGGGGTTGAATTGGTGCTTTATTTAAAAATTAAAAAGAGAGTTAATGTATTTAAGAAGATGAGTAAGAGAAGAAATAAATTGGCACAAGTGTTTATAGTGGTTCGACTGTTAACTAACCCTAAGTCAACCCCCAATTCTCTATAATTGGGTATTTCACTAAACTTAATAGGTGTTTTTAAGCTCACACCAAACTTTTACAACATGTGTTTATGGCTTACACAACAACCTTACACCTTGTGTTTTCTAAGCTCACACAAAAACCTTTTACAAGTGTTTGAAAGACTTACATTGAAACTTTTTGCAAGTGTTTTCAAGGCTCACACTAAAACTTCTTATAATGGTGTTTATTGTTCACACCAAACAATCACAAATACATAAATGAGAATTGAAAGAATGAGTAGCAAATTGGCAAGAGATTAGTTACAAATTAATGAATTCTCTTGCATTTACATCTATTTGGTGGAGTATTTATAACTCGTATCCACCAAAGAGATGTTGGACCAAAACTATCAACAAATCTCCAAGATGTGCTAGGCAGATTTTGAATTAAATGCATATTGGGTGAAAGTCGTGGTCGCTACTACCATTTTCCGATTGCGAATTTTCAATTTCCATTGTAGAGATAAAAATTATGGCAGAAAACCTCGTCTGTGTCTAATGGCTAGTCCACATGTTAGCTTTTCATTGGTTATCTAGCAAAATATAGTCGTTATGTGCTAACCACTATCAAATGTCTCGATCACAAGATACCTAAGTTTTGGGCGCGATTGAGATTGTGAATTCCTCTATTTGGTGAGGAAGCTTCAACTCCATAAGTTGCGGTCGCTATTAAATTTTTGCTCTCGCGATTTTTGATTTTTCAATGGACACCTGGGACACCTGACACGCTGTGGTTGTGGCTTCAGTTCCCTCCATTGTCACTATGAAAATCACAACAATGACCCTAGCATGACACTCACCAGGAATTCCTTTGTGACTAAGACTTTGCAGTCTTTGGATGGTTCACAGTAGTGAAATAGCCTTCGAATTTGTTTGGCTTAGTTTCTTTCTTTCTTGTGATCAATTTACAGTCGCAATTTGCCATACACACATCGCAAGTTGGGATGATCTTTACATTGTTGGAGATTTTGAATTCCATCCTTCTTCATATGAAAAATCTAACTTATAATATGCAAAACAACACTTAATGAAAGTATTAGAATTGATCAATCTTTATTGTCAAGATCAAAAGAGGTGCATGACTTAGGTTAAACCAACCTCATCTGATAAAAACTAAGGAAACATGGGCTATACAGTCTCATCTATGGGCTATAAAACCTTGTATCTGGGTTGTACAACCCTTATATTGGGATTTATAACCCAATTTGATTGGTTGGTTTTTTTGCAAAAAAAGATTTTCTTTCCATATTCGAATTTTGCCTTTTTCAAGACCTTTTCTTATAATTATTTCAATGTTTTAGCAGCAAAATAAGGGGAGGCTAAACATCCTAAGATACCTATTCATATCAAAGATGGAAATTGGGAGTGATTTTAAAGTGATTTTATGATTCTTTTTCATATAATGCTTTATGTTCCTTTGTTTATGATTTAGTGTGATGTTTAAAGTTTTATTTTGATCCCTATTTGATAGTGACTAAGTGAGGAGTTAGCCACTCCTAAGACCATGAGAGTCTTTCTATGCTTATTTACATTTTTGGTTATCCATTTCTAAGTACTAGCAATACATGTTTTGGCTTCATAACTTCTCATTTGTCAATTTACATTCTAACCCTTTTTATAGTTAGTAGTGCTTGTGTATGCCTAGCTCCTGATAAGTAATGAGAGGGAGGATTCAATAGTCTCATGACCTACTTTTGTGATGATTTAGCCTCAAGCCATTGAAAATAATCCATTAGGCCTTACATTGCATGTTTACAATTTTCGCTCTTCATAATGCATATATTCATATTTATTAGTGTTTAATGTTGTCTATGTGATATGAGGATGTGATATTATGTACTTAAATGTATGTTTAGGTACCTTGACTTTGGAGATGTGGTAAGATGATTATTATAGACCTTATTTGCTTTCCTTTTAGTTGTTTTTACTCACTATCCTATTGTTAGTCACTAACTTGTTCTCTCTCTTTAGGTGTAGGTGTTCTTACTTGAGTTAGACTATGAACTTGGTCTTGATTACCATCCTATATGATAATAAATGATTATGCTTGAATGGATGGGTGATAATGCATGCGAAATCCCTATGCCATGTCATAAAATGTTGTTTGAGGAAAATGGAATGTATGACATCCCTTTTACCACAATACATGACCCCTTCCTCATGGAGTTGGTGACTTGGTTTGTTCAAATGGATCGTGCGTAGATGTATATTTAGATAGTGTTAATTGGACTAATAAATAACTTGGTTAGAATATTAAAAGTGAACTAAAAATGCCCGAAGGTTGGATCTCAATGTTTTGGCAGTTTGGGGGTGCCTAATGTCGTCCCTAAGTCATACCCAATTTTCGAATCTAATCTTTGATGGGGTGAAAATGAAATGGACCTTCTAATTGACTTATATTAGGTTTAGATTTTATCTTTCATATATTATTGTCTTTATCATAGTCTGGTGTTAATTCCATATTTTTTTTATGGATGATACCAATGAATTATCCTATTTTCGGTCCCCCGATGACCATTATCTTGGACTAAAAGCTTTGAAATTGTGTAAGGATTAAAATGATCCGTCGCTAGTCCAATCACATGTCATACCTTGGGGTCATTAATAATGTAAAGGCCCTTCATCCTTTTAATTCCTTATTGGTCAATAAAAGGATGGAGTTGTAAGTAAGATTCCACTAGCTCAAACAAAATCCTAAGGCATTCACAGTCGTGACTCCATTAGGGATTTGAAATTGACTTCACATTCAATCTTTGGTTTAGTTTTAATATTTTGAACTCATTGTTGAATGTCCATTGCATTTATGTAGCCTTCGCACTTTACCACAAGCATTAA
Organism: Omphalea diandra; assembly: GCA_949677035.1. Taxonomy (NCBI): domain Eukaryota; kingdom Viridiplantae; phylum Streptophyta; class Magnoliopsida; order Malpighiales; family Euphorbiaceae; genus Omphalea; species Omphalea diandra. Next base: position 29,664 of record CATIWR010032974.1, on the reverse strand, counting down.
GTTGCCCTTAGACAAATTAATGGTTCTCCAAACTTGTGACTCAAGCTTTATTTGAGCTTGGGAGATTATAAGGAGGATTAACCACTCATAAGCCTAGTAACTTTGGTATATCGAATGGGGGATCATGATAACTACCTCCCATACTTATAGGAGTCATCAATTATAGCAACCCTTTCAACCTTTAGGTAGATGTGGGAACCAATAGTATGTTGAAATAAAGTACCCCACTCATTTGCATTTCTTTAAATGAGAGTGAAAATCCTCAAAGAACATGGTTAAGTATCCCTAATGTAAGCATGAATGTCACCCTACCCCTTTTGATGTAATCATCCCTCACATGTAAGTACTTATATATTTCCCTCTTTCCTGCCATGTAAATACAGTCTATGTACATCCCTCTCTCCTTAAAGAGATTTCATCCCTTGCTTGTACATATTTCTTTAAATAATATAAAAAGTTTCTTCCCTTTAATGCCTTTGTATATATGTTCTTTCAAGGCTTTAACTATTATTGGTATAAGATGACCTTGTATGTTATTTAGCCTATGATGGTATAAGAATGAGACCCTGCTACTTAGAATAGACCCATTATACCTCGTGTGTAGGAGAAATAAGGTTGGAATAATCTTTTACAAAATGATTTGTGCATAAGATGCATACATGCATTGATCTCCTATTCATATATCATATTGATAATCCTGGTTTTGCAACCATCAGAGCTCCATCCAAACGTTTGTGAAAGAGAAAAGGCAATTGACTTGCTACAAAAAGTAAGACTCTAAATTAGATCCATAAAGTTGACCCAATCATAGAGCCAACCATGCCACCAAAGATCTTGGAAAAGCTGATGGCCAACTTTGACTACAAGATGGAAGGGAGGATAGCCAAGGAAGTAAATAAGTGCGACAATGAGATTCTAAAAAAAAAAAGGAATGACAGTGAGATTTTGAAAAAAAAAAAAGAAGACCCTTATTAATAAAACTGACAAAGGGAAAATACCAATGAAGGCAGCCCAACCTATGGCAATTGATGATGATTTATTAAAAAATGAAAAAGTACCATGAAAGCAAGCTTGCCAGGGAATAAGGGAGTACTACTATTATTCTATATAAACCCATGGTGAATAAAAAGGAGAGAGCTCAATTTGATGACTTCGCCTAATAGTTGGAGAAAATACAAAAGTCTTTAGGTGCTAAAGGTTTGGAGAAGGGAACCAACATCGAGGAATTTCTAGCCCACAAACTTGAAAAGCTACCAACTGACTTTTGTATGCCTAAGCTTCCCAAATTTATGGGAATTCAAGATATTAAGAACTGTGTATGCTCATATGTGCTAGTTATGAAGGAATTTAGGGTTCTGATGGACATTATATTAAAACTCTTAAGTTATCATTAAAAGGGTTTGCTGAGACATGGTACTTCAACCAGCCAAAGACCGTTAGGGAGGATTGAAAGGAGACATAAATGTTTGAAAGGCACTATGCTTGTCATTTAGATATGGAAGTGACATTGCAAAACTTGGAATCTTTGAGGCAAAAAATAGGTGAAAGCTTTAATGATTACATCAAAAGATGGAAGAAGACAACTTTAGAGACTACCATAAGGCCTACAGAGAGAGAACAAGTCAGAATGATTGTTAAAAGGGCTCTGTCTAGCATTAACACCAGAATTAAAAAAAACATTGAATAAAAACTTTGAGGATCTTGTAGAAGTAGACTTGTAGGCTAAAGAGTTGGAATTTGAGTTAAGAAGATAATATGGGGGAAGAAGAAATGTCCCATCCCAACCTTAGACCAAAGTAAATAAGACAACTGATGTCAATACGGTAAGGGCACCAAGATAGTTCACTGATTTAGGGATGCCCCTATCCAAGGCATTTGAGAGGTTGTAGAAGAAAGGAGTGTTGAATCATCTAGCACTGAGACCACCTTTTAATCCACTATTTAGGAGGGTATGATGCTAACAATTATTGTGCTTTTCATCAAGGGGCAGGTTACAACACTGATGATTGCTCTAGATTAAGACCTGAGATTCTTGGCCTTATTGACAACATGCCAATTATTTCATCCAATTCTAAAAGACCTAGCATCCGCAAAAACCCTCTCTTGAACTATCATAATTTTCCTTCCCCAAGTCAAAGGACATTTATGATAGACTCTAGGATTCCTGAAGACATTGTTATTGCCACTATCAAAGAGTTCATCAGGGAGGCCCTAGTTATTTGGACTATGAATCCCTAGGAAAGTTCAAATGAGGAGGCAAAAGAGCAAAATAAAAGAATCATCCAGCTATGAGAGGAGAGAGATGGAGAGAAAGAAAGTGGAAAAGTAAACCACATGACTTATGGTGGGAATATCCTAATAGAGAAGCTCCTAAGGAATCAAGGGTTGAGAAAAAAAGGGATGAAGTTATTGTAAAGGAGAAAAAGGAAGACAATCCTATTGTGAAATAGTTAAAGAATATGCTAGCCCATATTAATGCATGAGAGTTACTTATCACCTCTCAAGAACATAAAAGGACTATGGTAGAAGCTCTATCTAGTTTAATAATTTCCAATGAAGTCACATTGAAGGATGTTGTTGTATTGGTGGCTCATAAGGGTAAAATCACTTTTTTGAATGAGGATTTGCCACTAGAAGGAAGGGATCATAATCTAGCTTTATTCATTTGAGTTGAGGTAAAAGGGAGGCATACTCCGTGTGTGGTAGTGGATGATGGATCTATGATTAATATTTGCCCATCAAAATTATTGCACAAATTTAGATTGTTTGAGAAAGATTTAGAGTCTTATCGAAGTCATTCGAGCCTATGATGATAGTAAAAGGCCAACTTTGAGTGTGTTCAAGACCTTAGTAAAAATGGGTGTAGTAGAGACAATGGTGGAATTCACAAGTTTGGACATTCTAATCACTTTCTTACTTCTATTGGGAAGGCCATGGTATCACCCTCTTGGAGGTGTGCCCTCCACTATTCCTCAGAAAGTTAAGATTCCTTACAAAGGAGAGATTGTGACCATCTATGTAGAGGTTAGGGAAATTGTGACAACTTTAAGTGTGGTTGTTACGCATCTTCAAAGGTTTCAGTTTGCCAGAGTCACTAACAAGTGGGTTAATCTAAAAGTAATAGGGATTATGAAGAACATGAACTTTCTGCCATAGGATAGGGATTAAAGAAGAATTCTATTGGCATATCAAAGTTCTCAAAGATCCCACTTAGACTATGAAGAAAGGATTAGGGTACTGTGGTAAAGAATCGAAGCTAGAAGTAAAGAACTTGTATGGATCACTATAAGATTTCTTTGCGAAGGAAAGAGAAGCCATTGAAAAAATCATGCAAGAGGCTATTGAAAGCAATAAGTCATTGGGCAAAAACATAGATGAACTTGAGAAGGCCTTTTTCCATATGGGTGTTGGTGAAATGGGATATCAAAATTATTAGTACTCATTAAAAGAAGATGACAGTAAAAAAAAGAGAAAGAAGAAGGGTAAATAGAATTCAAGAATGGATAACTTTCAAGAATCAAGTAAGTCCATGGTTCTGTATAGTCCTTAATCTATATGGCTATGGAAGAATAAAAAGAAGATCACTACTGAATAGATCAAATAGTATTTAATGGATCAAGAATTCTAGGCCACTGAAGAAGATCATGCAAATGAAGGGTTCGATGTGCTAAAACAAAACACATCCTTTATGGATCCATAATAGGAATATGTTAAGCTATGCAAATTCATTGAAGCTACTTATACTGGGATAAAGTTGAAGGATATTGAAAGCATGATTTTAAACTCCATTAAGGAAGTGGGTGGTAAGGAAATGCAAGGTCATTTGGTGGGGTTGACCCAACTATGGCAAAAAGTACAATTCTCTAGGTAGATTTTCTAAAGATTAAGTTGTTAGATGATCAGATGAATTGAGAGGGTTGTTAAAGCTATCATAGAAATGAAAGATGGAACAAAGGGTGAGAATGGAACAGATGTTGCACCAGGTGACAATACAAGCATTCTGGCTAATAAGGAGAATAATGAGGAAGAAGTACAGATAGAGAGAGTTCATACCACTACACCAGAGGAAGCTATCTTTATAGATTCTACTGACGCTTTTGTTTCCAGCATCTTTAAAGACGGTGATGTATTTCTTTCTAAATTTAAGGCAATGAATGATGAGTTTACGTACTTGTGTGATATGTTTGTTGGTGGTACTGTGCATAGCATGTATCATTTCATGAGCATATTTAACGTTAATTCTATGCATGCTACTACATTTAATCTTAGCACACAAGAAAATTCAAAGATCTTACTCACCGCTAGTGATGTCACACTAGAGGAGAGAAGGAAGTTTGAAAAGCTGCTCGAGAAATATCAGAGGGTATTTTGCTTGGACAAACGAAGACATGCCAAGGATTGAAAGGTGAATTATAGAATGCAAAATTCTGACTTACCCACACATGAAATCGATAAAAGCAGAAGCTTCAAAGGATGAGACCTAAGTAAGGCCACTTGGTCAAGAAAGAAATAGCAAAGTAATTAAATGCCAAATTCTTGAAGGTAGAAGATTATCCTCAATGATTAGCTAATATAGTGCCAATACTATAGAATGATGAGAGAGTAAAGATGTGTGTCGATTATAGGAATCTAAATAAGGCGTGCCCAAATGATGATTTTCATTTACTACACATAGATGTACTAGTGGATAGTGCCAGAACTAATGTTATGTATTCCTTCATGGATGGATTCTCTAGGTATAACCATATTCTTATGGCTATCATAGATAAGGTAAAGATTGCATTTATCATATAATGGGGAACATCTTACCATAAGGTGATGCCATTTAGGTTAAATAACATGGGAGCGATGTACTAGCAAATGGCAACTGCCCTGTTGCATGACTTAATCCATAAAAAGGTGAAGTGTATATGGATGATGTGATGGTGAAATCATAAATTGGGGACGAACGCTTTAAAGCTTTAGAGAAATTCCTAAAGAGGGTTAATGAGTACAACTTAAGGTTAAATATGAAGAAATATGTGTTTGGGGCCACCATTAGTAAGCTGTTAGGATATATGGTTAGCGAGAAGGGAATCAAAGTGGATCCAAATAAGGTAAAGGCTATTCAGGATTTGCCTACACGTAAGATGAAGAAGGAGATCCAATGTTTTTTGGGTCACTTGCAATACATTAGCTAGTTCATAGCAAGACTAATTGCCTTTTGTAAACTAATCTTTAAGCTGTTAAGGAAGGATCAACTGATGAAGTGGAATAAACAATGTCAAAAGGCATTTGAGAGAAATAAAAAATTATATGATTAACCCATTAGTGTTAAAGTCGTCAAAGCCTGCAAAATCGTTAATTTTATATCTAACAGTAGAAGATAGTTCTTCTGGTGCAATGTTTGCTCAGGAAAATCGAATAGGAAATGAACATGCAATGTACTATCTTAGCAAGAAGTTACTGTCCTATAAAGTGAAGTATAATCAAGTGGATAAGACTTTTTTAGTACTAGTTTAGGAGATAAAGAAGCTGCGACATTATTTTTAGTCATATTCTGTGGAAGTGGTTTCAAAGCTTAACCTTATTAAGTACATGAGGCCCTTTTATTGATCAAAAGATTGGCCAAGTGGTTGATCTTGTTGACCAAATTTGATATTATGTAGCGAAGAAGGTGATCAAAGGATGAGCAGTTTTAGAGTACTTAGCATAGCAACCTCTCGAAGAAGGAGAATATGAACTTCCTTAGTTGCTAGATGAAAGGTTAGGAGTTATTGAGCCCCAAGTATGGAGAATGTATTTCGACAGAGTTGTAAATAAGAAAGGTGCAAGTGTAGGGCTAATTATGATTTTGCTAGAAGGAGAACTCTTTCTTGTAGCTAAAAAGCTCAACTACAAGGTGACTAATAATATGGCTAAGTGTGAAGCAAGTGCACTAAGGGATGGAACTCTTAAAGCAAATAAAGGTTGAGACACAAAGGTGTTTGGGTACTCATTACTAGTCATTTCATAGGTAAGGAAGAGTGGGAACTAAAAAAGAACATTTAGGCCTATATTTAGGGCATGTGAAGGGGTTGGTGCAAAATTTCTGAAAGGTCACATTCCATCATTTGCTGAGAGAAAAAAATGCAATGGTGAATGCCTTCATCACTTTGATCTCTGTTTAGGATGGGTCAGAGGTGATGCCCATGAACCTGTTTATCATGCTCTGGTCTAGGGCATCATATTATATGGATACAGGAGTAATACAGGTATCAGTGGAGAATTACCCTTAGTATTTTGATAGTCAAAGGTATTTGAAAAGCATTGAATACCCTGGGGAGGTAGAGAAAATGGATAATAAAGTGATCAACTAGTTGTCTTAACAATTTATGGTCTATGATGGTATAATATACAAAAGGATGCCCGATGGAGTCCATTTACAGTGCTTACTTGAGGAAGCCCATAAAGTTATCGAAGAGGTGCATGCAGGATCTGTGGTCCCTATATGAACTGAAAAGTGTTGGTAAAGAAAATTTTGAGACTAGGATATTACTAGATTACTATGGCTTGTGACTGTATTTAGAAAGTTCAGAGTTATCACGAATGTCAGGTTTATGGTAGTCTCAGTCATTTGCCATCGACTGAGCTATACAATTTGACCTCACCTTATCTATTTATGGCATGTGGTTTGATGTAATTGGAGAGTAGTCCACCATAAGTCGTCACCTTACAGGCCACAGGCTAATGGAGCAATGGAAGCATCAAATAAGAAAATAAAAAATATCATGACCAAAATGGTTGACACATATAAAGATTTGTTTGAGAAACTACCTTTTACCTTATAAGGTTATTGAACTATGGCAAGGACATCGACTGAGATAACATCGTAGTCTTTGGTATATGGGATGGAGGCAGTATTGCCAATTGAATTATTAATGAAATCCTTATAGGTATTAATTTAATTTGGCATTCATAAATATCAATGGAGGAGGAGTAGACTTAAATGACTGGCTCAGTTGGATGAGAAGAGGTTGAAGCCCTTGTTCCATATTTAACTATCTTGGGCTAGGATGGCCCACGCGTTAAAAAAAATCCAGTTAAGCATGATAAAGGTTGGTGATCTGGTGTTGAAGGCAGTTCGACGTCAGACTTAGGGTCCCTGAGGAAAGTTTAAGCCAAATTAGGAAGGGCATTATACAGTCAAACAAATATATTCAGGTGACGCGGTGAAACTAGTAAATAGGGATGGGAATGAATTCACTGAGCCGATGAACTTAGATATGTTGAAAAAGTATTTCATGTGAGGTACGAGAAAAGTAAAATAGCTTGCTAAGTCAAAAACCAAAAAAGGCAGCTTAGGCAAAAATTATGGCATAAAGATAATAAAAATGTTAAAAAAAGAAAAAAAATATAAAAGCAAAATATTAAAGTAAAAGTTAGAAAGGTGCGAACGACCATTAGGGGACCATCGACATGATAGTAAGGTGATACTAGAGAAGATAGAGATGAATGAGTAGAGGATCAAAAAGATAGAGGCACTGAGCAAGATGATTAGATAAACTAGTATGCCAACATTAAAAGTATAAATTATTCACTTAATTGATGTGTAACATGCAAAATGAAAATTATTCATGTTAAACATAATATCAAATGGAAGTACATTTGCATAATTAAAGTAAGTTAATTATACATACTTTTAAACTAGGAGTAAATATAAAATAGCCTTTTATGTGAAAGACCATTATCTATTATTTGTTGACATGATGCCTACATTGTCTATTATTTGCTGACATGATGCCTATGGCTCTAAAGGTCACATAACCATGCCATGTAGTTTGTATCATCATCAAATTAAGAGTATCGATCATTATAGAAGCCATATGTGTGGTGACTAGTCCATGTAGCCGCAACTTTATCCAAGAAGCGCTGGCTCAAGGAACCTTCTACGAATGAAGGGAGGAACTTTACCTCGAACTGATCATTGAATAGTGTTGTACATGGACTGGGTCATAAAATGTGCCTAAAGCCAAGGTAAGGAAGAATGGCACAATTCCCATAAGTCGTTAGGGTAACATATGGCATATTCCACCATAGACAACTTTCATAGATGTTGATAATAGTGATACGGAGCATTCACTCGTCCCATTCTGGCCTAGTAGTAGTTGGCCTTATCAGGCGATGATTTGAATGATGTTGCAGGCAATAAAGCCTCGCGTCCATGGTTGAAGCAACTAATAATGGTAACCTCTATTGCAACCATATTTAAAGAAAGAAAAGAAAAAAAAGAATAAAATATGCTTATTAGATTGAAAACCCAAAAGGGTTGCCTAAGCAAAAATGAGCAGCTTATTAAGTTGAAAACCCATAGGGGTGGTCCAGGCAAAAATTAAGGCATAAAAAAGAAAAAAAGAAAAAGAAAAGAAAAAGAAAGAAAAAAAAGTAGAAACACACAAGAAAATATACTGTAAGAGAAACTCTTACCTAAAGCTGCAATAGGTTGCCCATAAAGGAATCGCTAACAACAAGAGCCACTCTATCAAGCTCTATGATGGTCCCGACCAAGATTGTCGACATGGGGGTCCTCCTTGACTCAACTCCCTCTAGGAGTGGCAAGATTTGTAAATCGATCTCTCCATCATCCTTCATAACAAATACTTACCAATTAGAATGGCTGCTGTAATACGGGCCTAAGTTGCTCTAACATGGCCCCTGAAAGGGAAAAAAAGTGAACAAATGAGCCATGAGGATTTTCTTCTCACTCAATATGTACCTAAGTACCTCCTAATGCTGCATGTCAAATAGCTCTACCATTTTTCAAACATGTGGGCAATCTAGTTCAGGAAGTGTAACCCAATCTGCAGTTGTGATACAATAGTCGAGAATGATGCCAAATTCCTCCAATAGGGTGCATACCTCCATATCTCCAAAGTGAAAAGTATGGGTAGTGGGATCCCATAAGTCATACTTATAAAAAATAAGTGTCGAGGTAGATAAAAGAGATGTAACAAAGAGCTAAAAGACCTACCCACAGTAGATCAGACCAAATATGAGGAGAAAAATACCTTTGAAATGCTCTTAACATGGTTTTGGAGCTAAAACTAGATGGTGTGAAGAGCAAGTTCAAAGTGGGTATTTATAAAAGAATAGAGGGTTCACAGGTCTGTACAACTTCTGGCCAGGGCTGTATAGACCTCTTCTTGGGCTATACGACCCTCAGTTCAGGGAAGAGATTAGGTGGCTTCTCCTTTGTACTTTGAGCTTAAAATAACATTTGTACCTTATCTTGCAAAGTGTATATGTAAAAGAATGAAAGCATGTATTCAAAAACACATAATCTGAGGCCAAAATTATACATTTACATTTAAAAGGCGAGATATCAAAGTTTAACCAAAGAATAGAGACAATATTGCTTTAGTTTACCCTAAAAAATCCTAACCAAATGAAGGCTTTAAAATCAACAAATAAAACTATACAGTTGTGTAAAATATCAACTAAATGTATTATACTAAAATGGAAAAATGGGAAAAAATGTCCTAAAAGGCTCAGAAGGGAGCCCCTAAAGCTTAGCTATCTCCACCTCTAAAGGGAGCACCTCGGAATCCTTTGCCTCACCATTTGTCGCTACATACCCGTGCTCTATGGCCACTTGAGCTAGGGTCTTAATATCTCCATTTGCCTCCACCATATACTGGTCCTTCTCTTTGATCTCGTAGTTTAGGCATTAGATTGTCTCCTATAAAAAGCATAGGGGTTAGGATAAGTAGGATACAAAACACATAACACATAAATCATAAACATGCATTGTTTTATGTTCTCTTACTAACCTGCAGAAAGCACATTTTTCACATCATAAACCTCTTAAGGGCAGTGATCAGATCAACCATAGCCTTTATTTGCACATGAGGAATCTACAAAAGGAAAAGAGAAGCATCTTTAGAAACAAAACTTACATCAAAATTAAGGTATACAGGGACAAAGAAGAAAATACCTATATAGGTGGTCTCGATCATCTTAAATGTATAGATAAATAGGGTGATCCATAACGACATCATGAACCCAATCAATGAAGTCAAGCAAGACTCTACCAAAATGTTTGGCATGAAAGCCAAGTCACCTACCACTACGAGCTTCATGCCTCTTAAAGTCGATCCATAAGCCAGTTTATGATCTTGGGCAGTAGTAGCGCTAGACGTGGAAGCAGGATCAACATATTGTCGTATAGCCTATACAGTAGCGCCTAACCTATGTGTTGTAAGACAATGGCCTTATTAGGTGCATATAAAGGGAATGCTTGAATGGCTACCTTCAATAGAGGAAGGCTCCCTACTAGTGCTCCAATCATCTAAGATCTATGCAAAGTACTGGCAGAAGATAGCTAGTCCCCTAATATGTAAAATAGTGCTATGATGAGATCTACGGCCTTAAGATCCTTAACTTAAAATAGACTCATGGGCAGACACTATAGGACAGGTTGCTCTTCTAGGTACCACTCTCAAATGGAGGGCCCTAGCATTATACGACTTTTGTAGGAGATGGCCTTTGACACTTCTAGTGACCACATCTCCATAGGACCCCTCTAGTTGAGGCGCAACTATAATAAAATTGAAAAATCACTATAAGTATAGGACAAAGTAAAAAAAAATATAACTCATACAATTTTATCTATGCAGGGATAAGTACCTAGTTTAAAGTAATCGTGTTTAGGCGAGCATGCTTGGTAACAATGAAGGATTCCTTGTAGGTCACTACACCCCACCATAAGAAATAGGGGTAGCCATCCTCTATGTTGTCCTTAAGGTCTAATCCCTCTAGCAGGTCAAGCTTAATGCCCTATGCTTATCAACAAAAATAACATAAGTCTCAAAACAATCAAATAAAACTGAAAAGCAAAAAGAAATTGAAAGATGCTTATGATGAGCACCCTCAAAGCATTGTACATGTATCCCTTACCCCATAAACATCGATTAAGGTAACAATATAGGTATGCCATTACTACAGACCCCTAATTGAAATGGTGCAATATGCTTAGGTCCTCCAACATTGCCACCAAACAAAGCTCAGTCACATCAGAAACACCTAAGACCCCTAACAAAGCGTATAGCAGGAAATAATGCATATGTTGATTGATCACCTCATTGGGATTATCGTAGTGATCCTAGGTACGTTTGGTCAAATATTCAATCTTCCCATAATCACACTCCCTTTGACTAGGGGAACACAACTAAGGACTTTTAGCAAAGTAGTCCTCTAAGGTACTGGGTCAGGCACACCAGAATCTGTGGACAAAGGAATACCCATAAATCATAACTTGGTCAATAAGGTGAATTCCTCAGGAGTGATTGTGGCCTCATCAATCAGGGGTAGATGGAAGGTGTGAGTTGTATCCATCCACTACCCCCATAATGCATGCATTATTGCTGAATTGACCCTCAACGACTTATCCGATAACATTCGCAAGAAAGTCCAAATCCTAGTCCCTCCAAACGAGCCTAACCTTGAGGATGCAGGGTGTGTCCCCACTCTCGGATATGACCCATAACGTCGCCTCCTTTTTGGAGGGTAACTGTCCCCTAAAAAGGAAGAAAACAAGTGAATAATGATATATATGCATGTATGTGTTTCTGCACAATTATCATGGTTCAAAGACAAATGAGTAATAAATCCTAGTTGTTGGGATTCACTAGTAAGGTCTGGGGAAAAATTATGTAGATAATTTATTCAAAACAAAATTCGACATCCACAAATGAAGTATCACTAGACTGGCAAATTCCCAAGAAAAATGAGCTACTTACTCAGGTATGTCCCCTAATTGCTCTTGAATTACTTTATAAATTAATTTTGATTTTTCTTTGTAGAGGTCATAAAATAAAAGCCTAAAGTGAACACAAATAGAGGCAATAGACTAGACTAATAGAGAAAAAAATAAATTTCACTAAAAATAAAGGGTGAATGTCCTAGAAATTATTTCAAACTATTTTATAAGCTATCCTAATATTCATAGGCAAAAAGAAAATTTCAAGGCAACACCTAAGATCTACAGTGGTGAGATAGATAGGAAACAAAATAAAATAAAAGGAAAAAGAAAAGAATGTCTACCACTCCTAAGGCAACTTTGATAAGATGACAATATAGGTTATAGACCATCAGTATATTGCCAGCTGAAGGAAAGCTGAGTAGAATCATCTTCGTGGGTGAGCTCAGTTGTGCCCTTTAGCTAGGTCACCTGCACGAATCCCCACTGTGATTGCAACTTCTAAAGGGTATCTAGGGTTATGATGTCCTCATCAAGAAACTCCTTATGGATGTCAAACAACTTGTCTTTCTAGTACTCGACTATCGTAATCGCCCAAAAGCTAAGGGAACCTAAGAAATAAGTCCAAACTTTGAGAGAGAAGCGAAAAAGAGAGAAAAGGAATTGTGCAAATCAGACGAGTCACTTTGAAGGTGGTATATATAGTGGACTAGGGCTGTACATTTCTGGATAGTCTGTACAAATCCCTAATCTGTACAACCATACATAGGGCTGTAAAACCCTTTGGGGGTAGGTTGAGCCGGGATGGGCTTAACTTTTTCCCCTAGCCCACCAGACCTTACTCCTTTTAACTATTCAAGCCCAATTGCACTCTTCAAGACCATTTACACTCAAATTATCAAAATAACCTTAGCCATTCTTCAAGATCAATTACACCTAAATTACCAAAATACCTTTAATCACTTTTCAAGACTAATTGCATCTAATTTACTAAAATACCCATAACTTCCTAAAGAGCACCGAAATAGTCAATTTACCAAGATACCCTTAGCTTCTCAAAGAGTCCTAAGAGTGGCCAAATTACCAAAATGTCCTCATTGCTTTTATAACACCTAAAGAACACCTTAAGCTCCTTATTCAAATTAGGCCACCAAAATATCCTTCAAAGACAAACTTGCCCCCTCTGAGGCCTTAACAATATTTTCAAGAAAAACTATGTTCTCCAAGAAAAGGGCAAAACCTAAGGAAACACTTTTTTATAACATCTAGGCCTAGGCCCATTAACCTGAGATAAGAATAGACCACCAGGAGAACTAGAAGGGCTGCAAGCATATCGATTAAGTTTTATAAATGTCAGAAGGGTTCAAATGATATAAAAACTACCAAGGAGGCACCATTGGGCCAAAATCATCAGTTAGAAAGACTGAAGCACTCATAAAACACTAGTAACTGTAAGAGCCTAATTATCCAATATCAAAACATCTGGTACCTACTACAGAGTTGCCAAAACCACTTCAGTGCTAAAAAGTTACTAAAATGTTTGGTACCTATTAGAGAGCTACTAGAACCACTTCGGTACCTACTAGAAAAGCTGTTGAAGAGCTGTTAAACAGTTGATGCCTGCTAAAATATTATAAAAATGACTTTAATACCTGTTTGAGGAGCTGCTAAAGGCTTGTATCCTTGGGTATCCTTACTAATGTTTACATTCTTCACTTTACTTTGTTGAGACTTGTTAAAATATTAATTTCTCAAATCTTGTTTTCCAAGCTCCACAAAGCAGGGGACAAACTGTTAGCATAAGATCTTAGAACTCCAAATGCAAAGCTTAAAATCACTAAATCTATTTCCCCTAGTATAAAAGGAATTACCAAAGAAAGAGGTGAAAGGCCCTAGGAAACCTTGAAAAAGCCTAAAGCCAAGCTTAAAACCAAGCCTAAGACTAAACCTAAGACAAGCCCAAAACTGCTTGTCATGAAGGATGGGTTATATAACCCATCACATTAGGTTGTACAACCCATAAAGTTTAGTTGTATAACATATCCCTAATCTGCATAACATTTTGGAATTGGTTCCCCCAAAAATCTTAGGATGTACAACCCTGATAGATAGATGTACAACCCATTCATGGATGTATAGTCTGCATGCAAACCCTAATTCTAAAAGATTAATCTCCCTCATTATGATTGGATGCATCCATGGTGCAATTAAAACTATATTAGGCTTTGGTGCACTCACATAACACCTATAAATACCTCTCCCTTTTTAAGGGAGGGGGAGGGTTGGGAAACCTTAAGATTACTCTGCCAAAACCTTTTCTCAAGCATCCCTCAAACATAAGAACCTTAGACCCTAATTCACCTCAAATCACTTTAAGGTAGTATTAGACCTAATCTCTTCATTTTTGTGCATTCCTTAAGTATTTTGGCGGAAAGTATTAAACTTGTGAGCCTTTGAGGGCACAAAAAAACATAAAGGCACTGAGGAACCCCCTTCACTCTCCCCCTTATTTTTCTTCTCCTTCCTTTCTTTCTCTATTTTCAAAACCTAGGAAACAAGGGTTGTACAACCTTCTCTATAGGTTGTATAGCCTAGTTTGATTGGTAAATAGTTTTTTGGAAAAAATGATTTCTTTCCATATTTGGATTTTGACTTTTCAAAGACCTTTTCTTATGATTATTTCAATGTTATAGTAGAAAAATAAAGGGAGGCTAAACATCCTAGCATTCTTATTCATATCAAAGATGGAACTTAGGAGTGATTTTATGACTCTTTTGCATATAATGATTCATGTTCCTTTATTTGTGATTTAGTGTGATGTTTAAGGTTTTATTTTGATCCTTTTTTGATAGTGACCTAATGAGGAGTTAGCCAGTCCTAGGACCTTGAAAGTCTTTTGATGCTTGTTTACTTTTTTTGGTTATCCATTTCTAAGAACTATCAATACATGTCTTTTCTTTATAACTTCCCATTTGATAATTTACATTTCATCCCTTGTTATGATTAATAGTGCTTGTGGATATCTAGCACTTGATGAGTAATGAGAGGGAGGATTCATTAGTCTTATGGCCTCATTTTATGATGATTTAGCCTTAGGCCATTGAAAATCCTCCATTAGGTTTTATATGACATGTTTATGATTTTTGCTTTTCGTAGTGCATATATTCAGGTTTATTAATGTTTAATGTTGTCCATGTGATGTGGGGATGTGATATTATGGACTTAGGTGTATGTTTAGGTACTTGATTTTGGATATGTTGTAAGATGTTTATTATGGACCTTATTTGCCTTCCTTTTAGTTTCTTTTACTCACTTTTCTCTTGTCAGTCATTAACTTGTTCTCTCTCTTTGGGTGTAAATGTTCTTACTTAAGTTAGACCATGAACTTGGTCTTGATTATCATCCTATATGATTATGAATAATTATGCTTGAATAGATGGATGGTAAAGCATGCAAAACCCCCATGCCATGTCATATGATTCCACTCCCTTTTTTAAAATGTTGTTTATGGACAATGGAATGTATGACATCCCTTTTGTCATGATACATGATCCCTTCCCCATGGAGTTGGTGACTTGATTTGTTTAAATGGATTGTGCTTAGATGCATGCTTAGGGGAGTTAATTAAACTAATTAATAACTTAGTTGGAATATTAAAAGTGAACCAAAGATACCTAAAGGTCGAATCCTAATGTCTAGATGATTTGGGATGCCTAACCTCTTCCCTAAGCTATACCCAATTTTCAAACCCAATGTTTGATGGGTGAAGATGAAATGGGCCTTTTAATTGACTTAGATTAGGTTCAGATTTTGCCTTCCCCAAATTCCTATCCCAACCAAAGTTGGTGGTAACTTCATATTTTTTGGGATGATACCAACGTATTGTCTCACTTTCAATCTCTCAAAGACCATTAGCTTAGACTAAAAGCTTTAAAATTGTGTAAGGCCTAAAGGATCCCTTGTTGGTCCAATCACGTGTCGTACGTTGAGGTCATTACCAATATAAAGCCTTCTGTCCTTTCGATCCCTCATTGGTTGATTAAAGGATGAAGTCATAAGTAAGATAACATTAGTGCGAACGAAATCCTAAGTTGCTCACATTAAGGAAGTTACAAGTGTAAACTTAAAGAAAAACAAAAGAAAAGTTTAGACAAACCATTTAATGATTGTGGAATATTAATAAATACCTATTAAAAATGTCAACGATCATGGAATATAAAAAAATGACCAATTAAATAGGTGTTTAGGAATTGCTCTAGCTAATCTACCTAGATGAATAAGAGAATTCAACATCTGTGGAAATTTCTAATGCCTGTTGAATTGATGAACAATTATAGACATTAAACAATTGCCATTAAAAAAATCCTTATAGATAAGTCTATATGGTCTATTACTCTTAGGTCATGCTCAATGCCATTAAAAAATCCTTGAAGATAAAATAATTGCCATTAAAAAAAAATCATTGTAGATAAGATTATAGAGTATATGACTTTTAGGTTAAGCTCAATGCCTAACGGAGATTACCAACACTTATTGAAAAGTAAATAATGATCGTGGAAGTATTTCAATGACTATTGAAAAGAAGCCTATTAATAGGTCTAACAACTTATTAAATAGTATAGTGAAGGCTTTGGTAATGGAGATTTCAACACCCATTAACAGTAATGACTATGAATAAGACCAATGCCCTAATGAAGCTATTTTGAGCCATTGTGATTTCAATACTCATGATCTACATGTTAACACCCACTAAAGGAGAATAATGGTCAAATTATTAAAGTTATATAAAATCATAGTACTATATGTCTATTGACTAATTTTTGAAGATTAAGCTATGTAAAGGCATTTTATTTAACCTTTTAGAGGTTATTAACTCTTCCATCTAAGTTAATGACTCTCTCAAATGCTTTACTATTATTCTTAAGCTTTGAAGCCTATTTGATTTTAAACTTATATTGGGTGTAGCTTGAGTATTTCTTAGAGAATGATCATTGTTGAATAATATTTATGTAATTTGTGTAAGGATCACCTCCTCAGTTGGGTTACTATTATTAAATGTTTTAAGGTTTAAGGCAATGTCTAAAGACTATCTTAAGAATGGTTTGATAAATGCCCAGTAAATTATTGGGTTGACTAGTTTGAGGATAAATAGGCTATAAAGTTTTTAACTTGCATCCATAAGTAACTTATTCATGTAACTCTTTAGTAGACATGCTAGAGGAGAGAATATAAATAACAATTTTTATCAAACCTTTATAATTTTTTGTATGTTGTTTCTTCTCTCTTTCTTAACCTTATTGGATTGAATCTTCAAGTTTTTAATTATGTAAAAATTTACCACAGTCGCATTCACTCTCTTTTAGGGCTCTTTGGGATAATAAAAATTTTTAGAGCTTAGTCTTTTATTCTAAACTTTATTATCATAATAAAGATCATGACAAGTCAAGAAGAGTCTCAATCAATCTATAAGCTTCCCATTCTTTAAAAGGTGATGACTATAGGTATTGAAAGAACTGTATGAAGATATTTGTAGATAATGAGTTCATTGACTTATGGGATATTATGAAAGAAGGAATAGAAGATCTATTCAAATAAGTAAGAGATGTGATCATGTCCCAAAAAAAGAGTCAATGGTTATTAAAAGAAAAGAAGGCCAACCTAAAGAACTTAAGAGCCATGAACGTTTTTCATGCAATCCACAAATCCCAATATGCCAATCTACATATGTGTACATTAACCAAAAAAATCTAGGATACCTTAAATACTCAAAATGAATGTACAAATAAAGTAAATAAAAAGAATATTCAAATGTATATATATAAGTATTAGGCTTCATATACCAATCTAATGAGATAATCATAAAAATGTATATTAGACTTAGAGATATTTTAGGAACTCTTAAAAGGTTAAGCAAGACCTACTTAGATAAGGGCATGATGGTAAAGATCTTTAGAACCTTGCTTGAGGATTAACAGGAGTCCAGGAAAATAACTATTGAAGAGGCCAACAAGCTTGAAGCCCTCACTCTTGATGAGCTTATAAGAAAATTTCTTAGCTTATAAGAAAATTTCTTACTCATGAGATTACTTTAGAGAATCGTACGAGTAAAGAACGCCAAAAGAAGAAGGACCTTACTCTAAAGGCCAAAGTGGTATGAAAAGATACTCCTACTTCTTCTTTATCCCTCTCAATTGATAATAAGGATGGCAATCATAATGATCAACTTGCTTTCATTTTCAACCAAGTCAAAAAATTTCTTATGAATTAGAAAGACAAGTTGAAGAAAAGTCATAAGAAGGGAAATTCTTCAAAGAAAGACTAGATTACATGCTATGGGTGTAACAAATTAGGCCATCTTAAAATAAAATACCCCAAGATAAAGAAGCATAAGCATTCTTCTAAGAAACCTCATAAAAAGAATAAAAAAGCTTTCAAAGCCACTTAGGATAAGACAAGTGCATCTAAAATAGAAAGCTCAAAAGATGAGATCAAAGTTGTCAACCTTTGTGTCATGGCCATTGAAGAGAAAGATCACATTGATGGTAGGAGAATTAAAAGTGATGATGAATATAGGGTAAATCCCTTTGAATCATACTCTTATAAGAACTTTATAACCTCATTGCTAGATTTACAAAAAATATAATTCTTTTAAAATCTCTTCTTATATGCTACAAAAAAAAAATTCTCTCAAAGATTATTTAAAAAAGTATAAAGCATTAAGCAAAAAGGTTGAGATTTTAAGGGGTGAGAACAAAAATAGGAGTGAAAATCTTTCTAAGTTCTCAAAGGAAAAAGAAAAACTAGACTCTATTGTCAAAGTTCAAAGGAGTTCATCTACTAAGCATGGTCTTAGTCATCATGCATCATCTTTTACTTCTACTTCTTTTACATCTATGCCATCTAAGACTATCTTTATGAAGGCTAAATATTCAAGGATATTTAGCTCTTAAGGTGCTAAAGCCAGTAATACTTCATAAAAAGTGAATTAAAGTGATTGCTAGTGCTAAGTCATAAGCTTAAAAGCCTAAGGCAAATATACAAGCACATGCATACACTAGACCTCCACAACCTAGGGCTAGTCATGCATATATGAGGCAAAATGTGAAAAACCATGCACAAAGGCGCTACACTTATTTGACCATAAGAGACCATCATTTTGTGCTTAAGTTTTACAAGTAAAATACATAATTTGGCAATGCTTATAGTCTTATGAGATACATACCTAAAAGAAATATTCCTAGGAGATATGCAAGTAGGAAAAAATTTATGCCTATTCATATATCATATAGGCTTAAAACATAACAACTACATTTTGATGGTGATAACTTTTATTATGTTATGCATGGCCTTTTTTTTTTTTTTTATCATTATCATGTGAGAATGAGGGATGAGTACATGGTTGGGACTGACCCTCAAAGACCTAAGAACATTTGGGTACTTAATGTTGGAATAAGTGGAGATGCGATAAATGAGACAACCCAAGAGGGGGTGAATTGGTTTGTAAATAAAAACACAAATAAGAAATGTGGAAGAAGCAAACAAACAAATCAACATAAGAATCATATAATGGTTCGACACAGTGCCTCCTTCATTCCTCAAGCTTTCACTTAGGCCTATCTATTCTTTTTCTATGCTCAAGAACAAAACCTTTCCCTTTTCAAGGCTTAAGGACAACCTTCCCTTTTACAGGCTTAACGATAACCTTTCCCTTTATATTATTTCTAGGCATAATACCAATATTTACAACTAATAGCAAGGATAGATCCAAGTAGTGTCAATGCCTATCAAATTAGGCAATAAATACGTTATTAGTGCTTGAGAAAACCTGCTCTCAAAAAGAGTAATAGAGTAATCTCACTTTACCCAAAATACAAGCAAAACCTAAAAAGGGTTGAACAGAGAGTTACAAAATGTTCTTTAGTTATTTACAAATGTTCTCCAAAGTTTCTAACCTCTTTATAGCTGTAAAAAATCTCCTTATATAGTCAAACTCCAAAACTAGTCATTAGAATAATTGATATTTAATCTAACAACTTTTCTATAAAACTAGCCATTAGAGGAGACAACACCCATCGTTCTTCATCAACCCCTATTAAACTTGTAACGGTTACTTCCAACACCTATTCTCTATCATTCAATGCCCATCGACTTTGATTATAACGCCTGTTGGAGCAAGAATAATGCTCATTTTTTATTTCCAAAAAGGTTGAACTTTGTACTTTGTTTTTCAAACTTTGCACAGTTGGTTTCCATACTCATTGAGTAATTTGCAATCCCCGTTTGAAACTCCTTTAATGCTTATTGAGAAGGACCAATACTCGTTTCGAGTTCTAAAAACTTTAGCTCAATCTTGGGCACTTTTCCAACTCTTATTATGAATATGCAATGCCTATCGTAAGCGCAAGATCAACGTCCTTTGCAAAAATACAATGCCTGTTATGAGGTTCAATGTGCACAATTGTCTGATCAATTTCCAACACCCTAATGCTTGTTGGTAAATTTTTAATGTCCATTGAATTGTTGAATGCTTGTATGATGTATAAAATGCATAGCTTGTGTCATACCAATTATCCAATGCCTATTGGAAGTTGTCTAATGCCCGTTGAATCTTCACAATGTCCATTTAGAATTTATAACATCTGTTGAATGTGCACAACTACACCTCTTATATAAAAAAAAAACTTAGGGTCATTTATCTTCTAAGCATTCATACCTTTCTCCCCCAACATTCTCTCCTTAAAGAATACAAAAATAGTAAAATACAAATACTAGAACCTTTCTTGATTTTGTTATAGTTTTGTTATCACTCAAAACACATCATTCAAAGTAGTATAGTGAGTCTAATGCCTTGGGATCACATGTTCTCCAAACATTCTTCCGCTAGCATTCACAACAATCTCTGCCTTTTTGAATGAATAAAAAACCAAGATGCCTTGATACCAAAAGTATAAAACTTAAACACAAAGGATACCAATTGTTAAAACACAAAACTATAAAGTATATACCAAATAAAATACATACTAATAAAAATACTCACACAAGGTTGGATACCAAATATACCACATAAGATACCAAATGTTGGATGTTAAAAACATAGATGATACCAAGTGTTATGCTACGAAAATAAATGATACCAAACAAAACAATCAATTCATCTAAGCAAAACATCCAAAACATCTCCCCTTTTTGTCATCATGATAAAAAAGATATACAAAAATTCTCACATTTAAAGAAAAATCTTCTCCCCCTTACAAACATACAAACTTTCTCCCCCTAAAATTTAGACCAACTTCCTAAAAAACAAAGCAAACATGATGGAACCAAAAATATAGAACAACTAGAGAATGAAAACTCCCTCTATCTATATGCTTCCTTTTAACAAATCGCCTAAGATATTCAAACACAAATTCAGTTGCATAACTTGGGGCTACTTGTTTCCTTCATAGACTGAGGAAACCAAGAAAGGAAGGATAGTTATTAGAGGTTCCTAAATTAAAACTACAAATTGATGCCAATTAATGGTTCAAAGTTGAAACTCCCCTTCAGCAAAAATATGTTAAACAAAAAAAAAAAAAAAAGGGATAAAGATACATTATAGTTAATGATACCATCTGATACCAATTATTGTGTTCTCCAAAAATATAAATTTTTTTCAAAAAACTTCAACTCCTTTTCAAATTTTGTAGCTCCACTCACCATTTGATTCTCCATTTTAAGCAAAGGGTGAGGAGCTTCCAAACCTATAAAATTAAACTTTCTTTGGTCCTTATTTTCTCTTGGGTCTATGGGGATTTGTAACATAAACATACCCATCTCTCAACCTAGTATAGCAACAGTATGCTTTATAGCTAAAATTTTCACAATAAAAGCATTGCCAAATGAATGCTTTCTTCAGCTCTTACGTAGAGCAACTGTGAGGTGGCATTCTAAAGGACTGACAACTAACAAATGAAGGAACCTTTGCATTCTTGACATGTATAGTTTTATAAATAAAGGCATGATTTAAATTTGACCTATGAGAGTATGAGTGAGAGCAATTATGATAATGCACATGAGTCTTTTTTATATACACCCTAGAGTGAGTGTGATCATGCGTAATTTTTCTTCTAGGTGCAGAGTACAACACATTTTGCCTTATTGGCTTATGGGATGCATACATGTAAGCATGATTAGCCTTTTGCCTAGGCTTTTTAATGTACGCATGGTATTATGTTCTTAGGCTTTACATTAGCATTTGCCTTTTGTGCAGAGCTTAGTGATTCAACACCATGGACACTAGGTGTTTTAGAAGGTGAAGCTCTAACAAATACACTTTTAAAAGTGGAGGAAGAGGCATGATTATATCTAATGACATGAGACACTAGTATCTCCTTTAGAGCCCAAAAATAAATCTAATTTTTCTTTTGCTTTAATAAAATTTGAAAAAAAGTTTTTCAAGTCCAAAACCTCTTTTTTTTTTTTAAACTGTCATTTTGTTTGGAAAGCGTTTTATAAAATTTCTTTTAGAATTTAACTCTTCATTTTGTTTTTCTAAAGCATCAATTTTCAGTTTTAAAAATTCCTTTTCATCTGATCCTAAGAAAAGTGGTTTTGAAAGCAATTCCTCTTTTTCTTTTCTCAAACAATCAACTTCAATAAGAAGCTCATCTTTAATTTTATAAATGGAGGAAATTTTATTTTTCAATAATTCATTTCATTTCTTAAAATCTTATTTCTAATGAAAAATTTATCAAAGTCATTATTTGTTGATTGTAGGGCATTAATCAAATTTTCTATTGTGAACATGTTTTGATATCATCATCAAGTTCACATACCTTAGAGACCTCATTTGATTCATCCTCTATGGCCTTCATCTTCTTTATCTTTCTGTTGAAGGAGAGTTCATCATCACTTGTGGATGTGAAATTCATTAACCTCCTTCTCCTCCTTTCCTATTGATAGTGGCCTTCTAGCTCTATTGAAAAACTACTTCCTCTGGTTTGAATTAGTCCGTTCTTAAGAAAGCTTATATAATATGAAGACTTAATGGTTGCCATGATCGTGCACCTCTTGCACTTAAGCTTTAAAAGAGTTTAAGCTCTGATGCCAATTGTTTGGTAGATGACGCAACCTAAGAGGGATGGAGTGAATTGAGTTGTAAATAAAAACACAAACAAGCAATGTAGAAGAAATAAACAAACATAAATTAACATAAGGATTTTATAGATTCAACAATATGCCAACTCCACTCCCCAAGCTTTCAATTAGGCCTATCTATTATTTTTCTAGACACAAGAACAAAACCTTTCCCTTTTTAAGGCTCAAGGACAACCTTCCCTTTTATAGGTTCAAGGATAACCTTCCCTTTAGTATTTTTCTAGGCACAACACCAAAGTTTACAAACATTAACAAGGATAGATCAAAACATTGTCAATACCTCTTAAATCAGGCAGTAAATACACTATTAGTGCTCAAGAAAATCTACTCTAAAAAATAGTGATAGAGTAATCTTACTCAATCTAAAATATAAGCGACGCCCAAAAAGGTTTGCACAAATAGTTACAAAGTTGTTCTTTAGTTGTTTACAAATGTTCTCCTAAGTTTCTAACCTATTTGTAGTTGTAAAAAATGCTCCTTATATAGCCAAACTATAAAACTAGCGATTGGAATAGTTAATGTTTATTTTAGTAGCTTTTCTGAAAAAATAGCCGTTAGAGGAGACAATACCCATCATTCTTCATCAATCCCATTGAACTTGTTACAGTTACTTCCAATTCTCATTCTCATCATTCAATGCTTGTTGCTTTGATTATGCTTATTAGAGAAAGAACAATACTTGTTGTTCATTTATAGAAAGCTTGAACTTTGTGATCTATCTTTTAAACTTTACATAGTTACTTTTCATGCTCGTTGAAGAATTTGCAATGCTTAGAAAGCTTGAACTTTGTGATCTATCTTTTAAACTTTACATAGTTATTTTTCATGCTCGTTAAGGAATTCACAATGCCCATTGAAAACTCCTTCAATGCATGTTGAGAAGGACCAATGCTTATTTTGAGTTTCCAAAACTTTAGCTCAATTTCAAGCACTTTTCTAATGCTTATTACAAATATCCAATATCTGTTGTGAGGGCAAGATCAATGCCTGTTGTGAAAACACCATGCCCATTGTGTGGTTTAATATGCATAGCTATGCATGACTGATTGTCCAATGCCTCATTGCTTATTAGCAAATTTTCAATGCCTGTTGAATAGTCCAATGCCTGTGGCAATGTCTAGAATGCATAACTTGTGTCATACAAATTGTCCACCGCCTATTGCAAGTTGTCTGATGCTAGTTGAATGTTCACAATACTTGTTGAATGTGCACAACTACACCTCTTATATAAAAACACTTGGGGTCACATATCTTCCAAGCATTCATACCATTCTCCCCTAATATTCTATCACTAAAGGACATAAAAACACTCAAATACAAATATTATAACTTTTCTTAGTTTGGTTATAGTTTTGTTATCATTCAAAACACATCATTCAAAGTAGATGAGTGAGTGTAATGCCTTGGGATCACATATTCTCCAAACATTCTCCCCCTAGCATTCACAAGACTAAAGGGATAAGCAAATGATTGGGATTAACCCTTAAGGACCCAAGAGCATTTGGGTACCTAAGAAAATATGATTGTGTCTTATAAGTATACTTGCAATCTAAAATGGAGAAAGTTGAATGGTATTTGGATAGTGGCTGTTCAAAGCACATGATTGAAAACATAAAGTTCTTCTTCAAGCTAGATAAAATGACTTTAAAATGTTTCTTTTGATGACAATAGTAAGGTAAAATTTATTACTATAGGTAAAATTATAAATCAAGATTGAACTTGGCATAAAAGATTTTGACATGCAAGTATGGAATTGATATAATTACCTTGTGGAAGGACTATCAAAGATAAAATTCACCAAGGACAACACGTGTGAAATATGTTAAGGAGGTAGAAAAGTTAAGTCTTTCTCTAAATTAAAGAATAAAGTAGTGTTGCCCTTATGCACCAAGAAGGGGGGTTGAATTAGTGGAAAATTTAAATTTTGAACGATTGATAAATAATGCAAAGTTAAAGAAAGAGTAGGAGAAGAATAAACACAAAGAATTTATAGTGGTTCGAGTGTTAACAGACCCTATGTCCACTCCCTAATTCTCAAATTGGGTATTTCACTATCACTCAATGATGTTTTACAAGCTCATACCTAACTTACATAATGTGTTTTCCAAGGCTAACACACAACCTTTGCACCCAAGGCTCACACTTATCCTAAACAATAGTTTTTCTAATTAGGCTCACTTTTAAACCTAGACAAATGGTGTTTAACCACACACCTAATCTTTACAATTCAACTATAAATAAATTAAAAGTAGAAAGTTGAGAATTAAATTTGCAAGAGTTTGGCCATAATAAATTGTTATTCTCTTGCATTTAAGACTATTTGGTGGGGGTATTTATAGGTTCCTACCACCAAAGAGCCATTACAAATAAAACTATTTTCAAATCTCCAAAGTTCATGGCAAAATCCTGCATATACTCCTTATTAGATCGAGATAGAAAATTTGTGATTGTGATCTAGTTTTTGCTTTAGATTTTGCTCCATCATGGTAGAGATCTTCAAATGTGTCTAACGACTAGTTATATGTGTCACTCTAGCATTATTTCTTTAAAAAAATAGTTGTTATCTAACATATATTAAATGTAATGGTCACAATTTTAGGGAGGCTGACCATTATCTTCATTGTGAATCAGATTAGGCTTTGTAGTTCTTGGCTTTCATCAAGTATGCTCACTACAATCATGTCATCATCACAACTTTTGAATCTCCACGGTCTCCTTGACACATGGCTTTATCTGGTTGAGTGTTTAAAATCCCTCCAACCAAGTTTGAAGGCAGCGGTCGCAACTTCTATCACGACACTTATTGTGAATTGAATTGAAATAAATGTTCCTAATTTTTAGAGATAACGGTTATGACCTCTAAGTCATGGTCGCGACTTAGGAGACACTTTCCATATTTTAAGCTTTTTCCCTTTAATAACTTCCATTCAACTTCCAATGAATTCATAACTTGTTTTCTTTGAGAATAACACTTCACATTGGCATTAAAATCTTTCAATCTATATTGTCAAGATCAAAAGAGAATTTTGATTTCGTTTTGAACAACCTATTCTAACAATCTCTCCCCTTTTTGATTTTGACAATCAAATATACATACTCTTAAGTACTTTAACTATTTGGAAGTTGATGTGAAGTTATTTGCTTAATTTTTATTGTGGATTCAAAGGATGTATACACACTTAGGCAATTAATTTAAAGTTGTAAAAACTCTCTTTCACTTCATACTCCTTCATAGTCAAGTTAATAATTACAACTTATTTATCATCCTTTTTGCATATTAAATTTAATTGTTTCTTCCCCTTTTGTTAAGATAAAAAGAGAGTAGGATAAGAGAGGATGGGGAATAAGGAGAAGGATCGTCCACAAACTTGTTAATTGCACATACACAACTAATAACAATAAACATAAGCAATTTGCACAAATTAAACACAATAGGTCATGTATCCCAAGAAGATAAATTGATTAAACACAAGCCAAATGTAAATTTCATTAACATAAAACATAATTAGACACATAATAGTTCAAAATATGGTCAGAAATTTCATTAATTACACTCATCTCTATAGTAATATGTTTGATCACATTTATTGAGGTAAAAAATTTAAAACCATAAGACATTAAAAAACATTAAAAAAACAAAATTAGAACACATTAAAAAAGTTTAGAAAGTTGGAGAAGAGTCACTATCTCTAATAGCATTAACATTTTCCTCTTAAGGGCTTATTCTCCCTCTTTTTCTTCATTTCCTTCCTCCTCCTCTTGTGTGTCCTACTCTTTAAAATCAGGAAGGTAACAAGGTTCTATTCCCACTTTCTCATATGAATAGACAAGATCACTATACAGATGAGTGAGGAGTTTGAATTTCATCTTCATCACTCTTAGGACCTTGTACAATTTTTGATTAAGAGAGGAGAGAGAAATAGGAAGAGTTTTGGATATTGATTATACCTTAGGAATTTGAGGACAACCTTTTATTCTTATACTTCTTCTTCAATCACCAGCCTTTTTCTCTTGAAGACTTGAGAGGTTTCTTATATCCTTACACCTTGGGCTCTTAATAAGTAATTACTAGTGTTAGGTTCAATTACTTTGGAATTAATTATGTAGTTAACGTTAAGGAAGTTTGAGTTTGGATTTAGTGAGGTAATCCTCTTTTTCTCTTAATAGAGGGCTCTTATAAATGGTAAATTGTTATAATTTAAAAGGGAAGGAGAAATTGGCTCTTAGTCTTAAGACTTAAGTGCAGAAATTGGTCTATAAGATAATGACCACTTTGGATTGGCATATTGGCAATGAGATAATAGAGAAAAGCAAGGACTTTTTATGAGACCTTTTCATTGACATTACCTCTTGCACATATAAAGAAAGTGATGATATGGTGAAAAAGCCAAATTAGAAGAGTTTTAATGTGTTTCGTAAGAGACTTTTTAGGGTTATGTTCGATCTCAATGGAGATTTGACTCCAAAATCCAAAATGGGCAATAAAAAGGAGGAAATGCTAAAAAGAACCTTTTTTAGTTTGGAAGCTAGAAATGGTGCAAATTTGGTTACAAGTTATATAATATTCTTCCTCAAAACATTTGAAGTTAAGGCCATATACATACTAGCACTAGATTTTACCTTTTTCCTAAGAGCCATAATGGACATAAATTCTTGAACTATTTCCTCATACCTAAGTTCATCAAAAAATATGAATTCTACCCATCCTCAGTGGGCAAGATAACCCTTGATCTTATCATTCATCTTTAAGGAATTGAAGAGAAACTCATATGGTATTTTGTTGGCTTAAATGATTTTGCTCTTATTAGCCTTATATCTTGCCTTGTCTTCCTTAGTTCTGCCTTGCATGGGATGCAGTGAAGGACCTTGCCCTGGTGGATTGTAGGCTTGGGTAATTCCTTTGCCTTTTTTAGCTCTTGAGGATTTTCTAGGATCTATTGGAGATGGTGAGAGAGGTAGAGTAGATTGGGAGAGGAAAAAAGAAGATAAAGTTGAGAGAAAGTGAGTGTGATGAAAAAGAATATGAGAGAAAAGAAAGAGAAGGGTTAAAAAGGGTTTAAATAGGCAGAGAAGGGGTGTTAGTGAATAGAAAATAGTTTAAAATACATTAAATGAGGGAGTTGCACTGTTTGAGAGGCGAATGATCATTACCTAACATTACACATAAGTTATGACTATGAATTACAAATTATGTGAGTAACAAACAAAAATTCTAAAAAAAAGTGCAATGTCAACAATCAAGGACCTTTGAAATTCAAAATTTCATGATGGCAACTAAAAGTCGTGAGCACAAATTACAAAAGATTTGAAATTTGAAACAGGCTTGTGAGTAGCGTTTGCGACTCATAGTCTTAATCGCGGTTTAGAAGCAATTTTTAAGAACAAGCTTAAAATGAAAATTTGAATAAATGACCCAGATAAGGTGTTATCAATTCAAGCAATTAAACATGGAATAACTTAAATGTAATTTGAATTGACATCTCTAACACATCAATCTTAGTCAATTTATCACTCAATCATCAATTATATGAAATAACTCAACAATCAATAACATGAGCATACAATGAGATCTATTTTCACTTTATGGAACTTTCATCAAACATCCCAAGTTTCCTCTTGATGAAAGTCATCCTTTCTTTATTAAGGGGTTTAGTGAAAATATCTACAACTTAGCTATTGGTGTCAATAAATTCTAACATCATAATGCCATTTTGTACATGTTCTTTATGGCCACTTCTAATTGAAGAAATGAAGTAAACCTTTTCATTTTGAACTCTTTTTGCAAATCTTTAAAAGCATCAAAAGTATCACTCTTATGGACTAAGAAACTAACCTAAGTAAACCTCGAGTAATCATTAACAAGCATAAATGCATTATGATGTCCCATTTACTAATCATTTAAAATTCTCTTAGTCTATTCATTGTCATTAAAAGACTAGATTTCAATTATTTTTTTTCATTTTGTCTCTTGTTCACAACATAGTAACTATTTACAACAAAGTATACATGGCTAAACAAACTAAAATACTAATAGACTGCATATTGGCCCAACCTCTATTAGACTGCTAGATAGTAACTTCGAAATGTAACTGGACGCAATCTTTAGTCTACTCTTCCTAAAATAAAATTTAATGCAAGAGAAGTGAGCTTACATACTTAGTAAGTAAATGCATAACGATACTTCAATCTCAAATAACATAACAACATTTAAATATAAATAACTCAACACCATATCCATGCACAAAATAAAGAGTTTTTACTCTTAAATGCCACATAGGCTACCAATATCACTACCACAAAGACTTTCATTTTTGGTTGTCACATACGTTATAAATATTGTTGCCACACAGGCTATAGATATCATTGCCACACAGGCTATTGAATGTTATTGCCACATAGGCTATTATATTTTATTGCCACATAGGCTACAGATATCATTGCCATAAGCTATCAAATGTTATTGTCATTTAGGCTGTTATATTTTATTGCCACACAGGCTAATAGATATAATTGCCACATAGGCTATCGAATGTTATTGCCACACAGACTGTTATATTTTATTGCCATATAGACTTTAGATATCATTGCCACACAGGCTGTTATATTCTGTTGCCACACAAGCCATAGATATCATTGCCACACAGGCTATCAAATGTTATTGCCACACATGCTGTTATATTTTGTTGCCACACAAGCTATAGATATCATTGCCACACAGGCTATCGAATGTTATTGTCACACAAGCTATTATATTTTATTACCACACAGGCTATAGATATCATCACGACACAAGCTATAGAATATTATTGCCA
>CATIWR010032956.1:0-46682 GCA_949677035.1 Omphalea diandra | reverse complement strand
TATATATATATATATATATATATGTATGTATGTATGTATGTATGCAAAAGAGAGAAAGAAAAATTTAAATATATTATGAAAATAAAATGCTAAATGGTTAAATTAATTGACATGTTAGGGGGGAGTGTCGATAGAGGGAATAACTTTAAAAATTTAAAATTCAATCCTAATTATTTATCAACTTCATTGAATTAATAGGGAACTATGCAATCTAACTTCTCATTATCTTTCACCTACTTAAAATCTATAAGAGTATGCATATTAGAGTTTTTATCCTTTGCAAATTCAATCTAGATTTTTAAAATCAAATATTGAGAGATTATTCGACTAGGTTAGTCTAACCTAAGTCAAAGCTCTCTTTTGTTCTTAATAATGTAGATTGAAAGGTTATAATGACCATTTTTAGTATTGGTGTTATAAAATTTAAGTTAGGAACTTATTATAAATTGAATGAAAGTGAAAATCTCAAAGTCTCAAATTTGACCTCAAAATCATGACCACAAAATAAGGTAGTCGTGACTGCTACAAACTAAAATCAAGTTATTAAACTTCCCAATTTGTTTCACAAGGGAAGTCATGGTGGGCTTCATTATCATAACTTTTAAAAGCTTTAAAAAGTCCTTCAACGGTCATAAAGGAAGCTAGCTGATGAGTGCCACGTGTTAAAAGAGATGTTGAAAGATTTAAAGTTTGCAACTGTGAGTATTGGTAGTGACTCCCTCAAGATGAAA
Source organism: Omphalea diandra (assembly GCA_949677035.1). NCBI lineage: Eukaryota > Viridiplantae > Streptophyta > Magnoliopsida > Malpighiales > Euphorbiaceae > Omphalea > Omphalea diandra. The sequence continues at coordinate 45,951 of CATIWR010032956.1, read as the reverse complement.
TGTAATCCTCTAGTTTGATTTACATTGGACATAGTGCTTCCCTATTCTAGTGTTATTTTAAGTAGCGATAGTGATAAGAGAATCACGATTGTGACATTATTAATACGTTAGAAGGACCTAATGATTAGTTTCTCTAAAGATTAATGCTTAAGTGACATGTGTCAGTAGCCATCAGACAGATTTGAGAATCCAATCAAGAAAAGGAAAATCCAGAGTAAACAGTTGACTACAACTCCCCTGTCTCAACCATGACTTAACTTTGACAAGCATTTAATGCATGATTTGCTACCACACTTTGGAGATTTGCACATAGTTTTGATTGTAACAACTCTTTGGTGGTTGGAATTTACAAGTATCCCTACAAATGGCTCTGAATGCAAGATGATAGCCATTTATTATGTCCAAACTCTTACACTTTTAATTCTTTAAAATTAAACTCATTTATTTTTTATACTTGGATTGTTGAAGGTTAGGTGTTAGCCTTAAACACTTTGGATCTAGGTTTTAGAGTGCCTAAGTGAGAAAAACTCTTGTGTAAGGTTATGTGTGAGCCTTAAACATAATTGTAATTTGGGTTTTGTGACCCTAAACACTAAGTTTAGTGTGAGCTTGTAAAATACCTTTGAAAATTGGTGAAATACCCAACTATGGAATTGGGGATTGGACATAGGGTTTGTTAAAACCCAAACCACTATAAATTACTTATATTGATTCTTCTTCTCTCTTTCCTTAAATTTTAATTTGTTTGGACTCCTTTCAAAAATTCAAAATTTTCACAAATTCAACCCCTTTCTTGGTGCACAAGGGCTGACGCCATATCTTTTTGAACACAAGGTATAATGCTTTGGTTTTTTAATTTACTTTGAAAAGGAGGAGAAATGTTTTGAATTTACTTTAAAATCCTATTTTAGATCTTTTTGTCATGATGATAAAAAAAAAAAAAAGGAGAAATGTAAGTTTTGATGTTTAGTAAAAATTGTTTTAATGTTTTACAGTGTTTATTTATCAAAGCATCTTAGTTTTGTCATCACTAAAAAATAGGAAGAATGTGGACCATGTGACCCTAAGGTTGATAAGGCATTTTCCTTAATCAATATGGTTGAATGATGCTTTGAATGATAACAAAACCTTGAGTAGATTTGACCTTATCTCTATTGCTTTTGCATGTAGATTATGCCATGTCATAAGGGTATTGTTGACTTCTAAAGGATAATGTTTTAGAAGATATGTCCAAAGAAGAGTCAAACCTTTTAGGTAACCCTTAAGGACTTTAAAGGATATTGATCCCTTGGCCTCTTTTAAACATGGAGGTAAAGCACCTAAAGAGGATGACATACCTAATTTAAGGATATTTTCACTCTTAAGATGCTTTTAAAGATAAAGGCAAAGCATCTAAGAAGAGGGGAAACCATGAACTACTTAAAAATAATGGGATATTTTATGCATGAAGTGAACAATCTAATGAACAGGCCTATGTGCATGATGAATTGTCTGTGCATATATGGAATACTTGTTTAAGAAATGAAATAGCCATTGAAAGATGAGAAAAAACAATAAAGAAAAGAAGATCAAGTGGGAACATCCCAAGGATGCCTTAAAATGGCCTATATGAGTAGCCTTATTCACCATAAAGAAAAATGAACAATTTCAAACTAAAAGGTGGAATGGCCTAGCCCTTAGAATAACCTATATTAATGGTCTTATTCAACAAGAAGAAAATTAAAGAAATTTAGGTAAAGAAGTTGAATGGCCTAATAGCTAAAGAACAGCTTAAGGGAACCACTAGGATAACTTGGCCACAGTCATGTGAATAGTCTATGCAATAATATGAATAACCTATTGATTGTGTAATAGCTTGTTTTTCCAAAAGCTGTGAAACTTGCCTCTTATGTTTATTGGCTGGTTTTTAAAAAGATCTTCTGTAAATAGACCACTATATGATCTTTTTGAAATGTTAAAAACTATAACAAAGTCATTGCATTTGTTTGAGCTTTAATTCTTTCATTTTTATGTAAAGTGAGCTTACAAGAGAATTTATAACTTACCTTAAATTAGTGCGTATAGGCTTTCTTTCATATAAAATTGTAATTGCTGCCTATTTAAGAGGCTTAAACACTTACCAAGTTTCAATACTTTGATAAGTGATAAAATAGTGGGTTTGTTTATCTTCATCCTTATAAAATGAGAATTATAAGGTTCATCCTTAGCCTGTCTTTGGATCTAATTTCATAAAGTGTTTTAAAGCTAAATCAATCAATAAATTTAAGCTCATTTATTATCATCTCTCCTTCAAACAATTCTTTAAACTCACCTTACAAAATAACCGTAAGAGGATGGTGATCAAAGTAGTATAATGCATAAGTGTGTGCAGATATTTTCTCACCAAGATATTAAATATTGAAATATGATGAATTTATTTTTATTTAGAAGAAAAATATTTTAGATGATATCTAAACTACTAATGCAATAATAATAAACTAAAATAACAATTGAATTACAAAAATACAAAAGCAATCAAGAAATAAAACTTTATGATAAAACACCTAGAACACTTGATCTCATAAATGGAAAATCATGAAATCATTAATCATTCAATGATATGTTGGACTAAGGGTTGCAACTATCGATTCTCTCTATTAATTAATTCCTCTCTTGAGTAGTTACTTCATTTGTAACCATTTCTCCAAATCTATCCCTTGATTCAAACTAGAAATGCATTATCTCATTTGTTCTAGCAATTCTTTAATTTATAGCAATAGGCTAAGTGGGTATCTTTACTCGTCAATTAACCTAAAGGAAATGATTCTAGCTATATTTCAATTTATAATCTCTTGATATATAAATGAAACATAAATCATGTAATTGGTAATCATACATAAATGAAACATAAATCATGTAATTGGGAATCAAGTAATCACAAGCATTAAGATCAAGAATTATTTACTTGTAAAAGGTCAAAATCCTAATATAGTCATTGAAATCATAAATCAATCATTATTCATGGTTACATCAAGGTCATGGATCAAAGATCTAGCTTAACATACTAACAAAATAAGATAAATCCAAAACCAATAGCATCATTTTAATAAAGGAAATAAGAAATAAAAGAAGGAAATATGAAATCTCCCATTTGTCTTAATAGATCTTCTCTTCTTTTTCTTCTTTGTTGATCTAATGATCTCTTGAACTCTTGTACTTGATCTTGCATTGAAGCTTGTTTCTCCCTATTTTCTTCTCTCTAAATGCCTCTTCTGAGTGTTCAAAAGGTGTCTTTTTTTTTTCCAACCTCTCTTTAGAAGACCCTAGGAGTTGGTTTTAAATACTCCTCAAAAAGTGCTAAAATGTAGGCTAGAAAGTAAGCCATGATGCATCTAAGTCACAGCCTACTACACGGGTCATAGATGCAGCAGTAGGAAACCATCTCTAGGGTCACAGCATATGACTTTAGTCGCAACGCGATAGCAGTTTTACTCCTTCACTCATCCAAATATCTGTCTTAGTCCCTAAAGTTGTTATACTTGCCTATTTTGGTCCTAATTCACTCTGAACTCGTTAAAACACTTGCAAAATATCCAAATGTGAAAAATAAACTCCAAATCATATTAAATAACTTAATTTAAATATAGATTAACACCAAATTAAGCTTAAATCTCTTTAAATATTTGTGTACAAATTATGCCTAACAAATTCCCTCACACTTAAAATTGTTACTTATCCTTAAGTAACAAAGAATAAATGGCTAAAATTTTCATAACTATTATAAAAATATATGACCTTATCATGCTTGCATTGATAATCACTTAAGTACTATAAAAGATATCCCACCAAGAACTCACTTAAGTAAATAAACTTAGGTTACCTTGAAAAACAAACTCACTCATTCATGGATAACTAGAAACTAAAAGGCCATATTTTACACATACATCACGATAATCCTTTAACTAGACCATCAATTGGCATAATTGAGATGTAAAACATGTTAGATCACCATAACCTTCACTAATTAGCAATAAGAAGAATAAGTACATGAGATCATTAGGATTCATCTTTTCTTTTAAACGCACACTTTTTTTTCTTTTTTCGAAGATTTTATATGCCTTTTCACATAAATACATTGATGATGAATGCACCTGGGTACTCAACATATAACTTTATTTAAAATGCTTTGCATGGTCATTCTTTTAGTTTGTCATTTTACGTGAAAATTAACATTGGTCATGAAGATCCCTAGTTGCTAAGCATCCCAAAAATAGTAGAGTGGTCTTTTGAATTTATTTTGATCATTCCTAAATCATTTTTCTTAAAGTACTTCATTATTGCTAATTAGCAAAGCACAATAGCTATTATTCTTTAATTTAAGCTCATGCAACTATATCTATTCATAGCTAGCCAAATTACTTATTTGAGCATACGTCCAATACATAATCTCATTGAATTCCAACTATCTTAAATTCATAAGTTATATTACTCAATTTATTAATTAACTAAAGATTCATTCATCTCAAATTCATCCTAAGAATGACAACTCTTTTATAACTACTCATTGTGATTACTAAGTAAAGTTAGCTCATTGTGAAAAGTGCCACAATGGGTAAGGTTTCCTCATCTATGTGGTTAAGGCCAAAACCACATAAAAAGATAGTCAAACCCATGACTACATGTCTTAATCCTATCGTTTGCCTAGTATTTTTTACTAACCCCACCATATTTTGGAAAAGGTGATGAGTGATGGAAACCTTTAACTTATTTTGTGCACACACATGAAAAAGAGATCTAATCTAAAAATCTTGGTTGATTCTTGCTTCCTAAATATAGCAAAGGCCATGAACGCATAAAGAATAACCAAACACTTATCTTTTATAGCCCCACTTGAAGCTTAATGGTAGTTTAAGTCATGAAATAATCTCTCAAAATGCTATTAGTCTAAAGTTATTAGGGTGATCATTCTTGCCTCTTTTATAGAGCCAAAAGCATCTCTCAAAGTGTTTTTGGTCAATGATGCATTGCTTTCCAAAAGCTTAAAAATAAGAGATGTTACATGCTCATTCTCAAAGTAAAGAGTTGAAAAGGACTCAAGTTGAGTCTTTTACAATATGGAAGCTGCGTGAATGCAAATTTAATCTAACCCAACCTAGCTAGAAGTTATTTCATCCTATCAAGGATTTCTAAGTGCATCAAAGGTGGTTCTATCAAAAACCTTTATGCAATATGCATAGTTGAATCAATAGAAAGAAATTTCTCACTTTCTTCATCATTGTAACTAGGGAATGGAGCACTATATCTTGATGATATGTCTCTTGGACCTCTTTAATGTTGGTTCTTTCTTTCTTTGATGATGATCCTTTAGAAGACATCTTCAAGTGATTAAAATTGTGAGAGTATAGTGGTAGTCATTGTGAAAGAGTAAATAAGTGAAAGAATAGCTAAAAGATGGAGGGGAAAGTTAATGCTCTAATGACTTATACTTGCTCTCAAACTTTGGAACAATGTTTGGATGAATGTGTAAGTGAAAATGAAGAGGAAAAAGGCTAGATTTCAGGTAAGAATGATTTAAATTTCAAATTTGGTAAAAAAAATCCATAAAAATTCCCCCTAAAAGCTCACCCTTTGAGAGTGTCGTAGCTTATGATATGTGTAGTAGGCATGACAAGGCCATACAGAGTATGATGGAGTTACAAGCTAAGACTTAATTCATAAACTATAACACGACTTATCCTACTTAACTTATACTAGTCGTGGCTTGTGACTTTAATCATAGGCGTAATAGTGAGCACCTCTTATGCCTCCTAATTTTTATAAAATCAATCCCTCATTGCTTAATATATCAATCACATTCCAAACATAAAAGTAATGGTAAAATTCATCAAATTAGGACTTCCATGATGCACAATCCATCTCTAATCAAACTCTAAATATGAAATTATCATTCACTAACACCAAACACATATTAAAAACTTAAAAATTAACAATAACAAGGTCCTAGTTAACATTGGTAAACTCTAAAATCAAAAGCAAACACATTAAAAGAAAAAAAAGGTGCCAAGTTCTAGAGCTTAAAAAACTAACTTCTAAGGGATTATATTCCAAGTTAAAAACATGAATCTCTCATTTATTCCTTTCTTAGTCTTCCTCTGCCCATTTTAGCCTTAGGTGGTCTCCTTCCTTTTTTGATGGAGTGCAAATCTCCATTGGCTCTATTCGTTCCTCTTTCTTATCACTTAAAAAATTCCTTTAGCTTTGTTTTTCTTCTCTAATGCCAAAATTTCCTCAAGAGAGTGCACATACTCTCTTTCACCCAAAAATGCCTTATGGTAAGTATAAAATATTGTGGCCTCTTTGGGTGTTAGAATTCTTTTAGGTGACAATTGGGTTTTGGGTTTAGGCAACTTCAAATTAGGCGGTGAGAGGGGTAATGGTTGTTTTTCCTTCACCTTAGCTCAAAGAGGATCCATTTGGGTATTTCAATTACTATAAGAGATAAGGAATACAACAAAAGTTATTTCCTTCTTTATTTATAATTGATGTTTCCCTTCTAATCCTTATGGAATATGGAATTCTAAAACATTTAAAAGCTTTTACACATTTATTCTAAGCCAAAGTGCTACTGACTTCATCTTAATTATTATTTTGACATGGAATTCCAATGAGGTCAATTTAAGTAAACATTCGTAACATTTTTAAGTGCAAAAATCTAAGCAAGTAACGTTCTAACACAACTTGCAAATTAACAATCAAATGAAATTGTTACCATGTCTATTTGATAATTTCCTTCAAATTGTTTGCTTTGAATGTCTTCCCTCTCTTTCATTGTCTCCATAGCAACCTATCAAAAAGATGAAGAATTTTACTAAAAAAATAAACTAATATTAATGAAGCAAAGAAAAACTAAACAAATTGCTGGAAAAAATTAAAAACTCAGATTTCCTCCCAAAAGCACTATTTTAAGGTCTTATAGCTTAACCCTTCTCATTCTTTAGTTTGGTGTGTCGGTGAAGTAAAGGAGTTCTTCATGCTTCTTTGGCTCAATCCATCGCTTAAGATGTTGCCATTCACCTTGAAAACTTCTATTTTTTTAATTTTAATGTCAATTATTCCATGTGAGTAAATTTTGACTATTATGAAAGGTTTCAAACATCTATACTTTAATTTTCTAGGGAACAACTTCAAATGAGAGTTAAAAAGCAACACTTGTTGTCCTTGGAAATTGCATTAAACAATGTGCTTGTCATGCCACTTCTTCTCATGCACATACAATTTCAACCTTTGTTATTCCTTTTTTACTTCTCTTTTCTCATTTTGATCTTGTCTATTTTTAAACATCTGTCTTCCACTATTGGTGTTTTCATTGATTTGTACACATTAAACTCCACTTGTTCATTTTTCACTCTTAAGGTTAACTTTCCTAATTCTACTTTAATAAGAGATGTACCAGTGGCTAAAAATGGTCTTCGTAGTATGAATGGTATCTCATAGTCTTCTTCAAAGTCTAGCACCATAAAATCTGCTGAAAAGATGAACATGTCCACCTTAATAAGGATGTCCTCAAGAATCCCATAGGATAACCAATCTATCTACTAGTTGTAAAGTTATTCTTGTTTCTTTAAGCTCTCTTATATTCAATTTCCTGAAAAGATATTAAGCATCAAATTAATACTTCACCTAAGCTTACAAAGAGCTATATCAAATTATAATTTGCCAATTTTATAAGGGATAGTAAAACTCCCCAGATCCTTAACATTTTTTAGGAAGGTTGTTTTGCAAGATGGCACTATATTCTTCTATGAAGACCATTACTTCATACTACTCAAGCCTCTTCTTATTGAAAATTATGCCTTTGATAAATTTTACATAAGAGCATTTGAGCTAATGCTTCAAGGAATAGGAAGTTGATGTGAATCTTCTTGAAAACTTTAAGGAATTTGGCAAAATCCTTAGGTGTTTTATCATATCTTCAACTTTTCATTGTTTGAGTGAATGCAATGGGAGGCACATAAGGTTGAACCTTTGGTGGTGGACGTTTAACTTCCTCCTTTTCTTCCTCCTTAGGCTCTTCTCAAATTGTTTCTTCTTTTTCTTGTTCTTTAAGCTCACCAACTCTATTTAATTCTTTCTTTTCACTTCTTAAAGTGACAACTTTCACATTCTTCTCAGGATTGACCTCTGAATTAGAAGGTAAACCCCTCACTTGCCTTGGTGACATAACATTCATTAATTATCCCACTTATACCTTAAGATTGTAATAATAAGAATAAGGATTGTTACCTTGTCTATTGTTAAAATTCCCTATAAAGTTCACTTGCTCAACATTTAAAGAATTAAATTGATTACCCATCTAGTAATTGGTATCCATATGACCACCTCTATATAAAGCTTATAAGAAGTCATTTGTATTATTAAGGAAGAGATAGCATTACAATTTATGGCATTGATTTACTTGGAAAGATTAACTATCTATACTAGCATAGTGATTAGTTGATCAAACTTTAACACTCTTAATCGAGTATTTAATAAAGTGATCCACAAATTGTAATATCATTGTAGTTTGTTGGATCTTACCAAGCTTCAATTTCCTACAAATAGAAAGGGGCAATAGACCAATACTAACACCTAAATCACATAGTGCTTTATCAAATTTATAATGAGAAATTTGATAAGGAATAGAGAAACTCCTTGGATCCTTAAGCTTTAGTGGAAATTTGTTTTAGATTGTGGCACTACATTCCTCAAGGAGAGCTATGGTCTCAAATTCCTAAAACTGCCTCCTATTAGAGAAAAGATGTTTGAGAAATTTTATATATTTTGACATTTATGCTAAGGCCTCAACAAATGGAATATTAACATGAATTTGTTTGAAAATCCCTAAGAACTTAGCATATTACTTGTCCAACTTGTGTTTTTGCAACCATTAAGGAAAAGGAATAGGTGGAACATAAGGTTTTATTAGTGCAAGCTTACTTTCTTCTTCCTTTTAAGCTTTCTCCATAATGTATTTCTTATCTAAATTGAATTTTTGGGTTGTTTCTTCACTTTCTTAGACAAAGATTTGAAGAATTTTAAGAATTTTTGGGCTATTTTCTTACATTCCTCCTTATCCTTGTGTGGGGGGTCGGGCATCTCCATACCACTTCATAAAGTAATTGCTTTGCATTGTTCTCTTGGGTTAATTTCTATCTTACTAAGGAGTGTGCCTTGCATTCTTACATCGATAGTATTAGCCAATTTTCTAATTTGCATCTTTAAGTTTCTTCTATGTTGCTATATTCGATTCACCCGTACTTTAAGCTTGTCTACCAAATCTAGCTTAGCCTCCACTTTTTTAAACTTTTCAATGAAGCATGTCCTAAGATTGTTTATCTTCTTATTGAATCAACTGAGTCAAATGAGAAGGCTTAGCTTGAATAGCTTGATTGCTACATGAAAAGTTAGGATGATTCCTCCACTCAAGATTATAGGTGTTGGAATATAGATTGTGAGGCTGCCTATTAAAGTTGGAAACATATTACACTTACTCGTTAGAATTTTGAGCAAAATGACTCCATAATTGGCATTTAATTCCTATATGTGCTCCTCTACACCATTTATAAGTCAGTATGGGTATTGATAGCATGCACATTCACACTTCAAAGCTTTTTTGCAAGAACATCTACGTTAGTGTTAAGCATGGTGTAGGCATCAATATCATAGCTTGCTTGTTAATACCCCTTTCTCTTGCCTATTGGCAATTGTTTAAGGCCATCTCTTCCAATAATGCTTATGCGTCATCAGCTGATTTTTCCCATGAATGCAACTCCTACTGCGACATTAATAGTAATGTGTACCGAATGATTAAGCCCATTGTATAAGATTTGGACTATGAAACAATCGAGCAAGCCATGTTGTGGACACCTTCTTTGCAACTCCTTAAATCTCTCATACTTCATATAATGTCTCACACTGCACTTGTTGAAAAGCTTGCAATTACTTGCCTCAATTATGCAATCTTGCCCGATGGAAAATATTTTGCCAAGAAAGCCTTAGAGAGATTCTCTCAAGTAGTAAATGAGTTAGGTGCCATAGAATTCAGCCACCTTTTCACTTTATTTCTCAAAGAGAAGAGAAATAATCATAATTGAATTGCATAATTTATTCCCCCATTAATCTTAAAGGTTGCACATATTTCTAAGAAATTAGTGATATGGCATTCTGATCTTTAGTTGCTTCACCTCCAAATGTATTTTGTTGCACCATCTATATAAGTGTTGGTTTGATCGCAAAATTGTTGTTAGTAATGATGGGTTTGACAATACTTGATTGTGTCTCTTGGGTTTGTGGCATTGCAAATTCCCTTAAAGTCATTTATTGCCTCTCCTCAACCATTCTTACCTTTCAATAAAACTCATTCTATTTTCGGATTCGCCTTCAATGATGAAAAGTGCACCACTCAATCTCAAGATCAAACTTAATTGATTATAGGCTTATCTAATGGCACATACATCAAGGGTTTCACTTGTCAAAAGAGACGAAATAGAATTAAACTCATAAAAATTAAAAATGCAGAATTTAAAACTAGATTAATATAAATCTTAAATGAAATTGATATTATGAAAAATTAATCCACAGTAACAGTGCCAAAAACTTGTTGCATGCAAAACCCTTGTAATTGCACAAATTGCTTCAAGTAATATAATAATAAGTAGATATTATTCCTACAAGGATTGTTTTACACGAGTACCAATAAAATCTTAATTTTTCTATTATCTAGCAATCGAAATAATAAGAGAATAATAAACAAAAACAAATATAGCAAAAATAATTAAATAAAACTAAAATTAAATGAAAAGAAACTCTATATGATAATGATTTCTAGGGAATTTAGGTACACTATAATACCATCCATAAATATATCATGACAATTATTTCAATTGGGATTAGATTGTCCTTGAAGATGGATTTTCCTAATTTACCAAATAATCTCTCCCGAGCAAAATTAAGTCTATTATGATTGAAATTATGCCTACTCTCGTGGTCACAAAATTCAATAACAATGCATTAATCTTCATGACTAATCATTAAATATCTCTAAAAGTCAAGTCTATTCTCGTGGGCTCAATCTCTTAGTTTAATATGCTAAGACTAACTTTAGACTTTTGCTCTCACTCCATCATCTAAAATCTCAAACATTGCACATATGCAGCCATTCATACATACAAGATCAATTAAATTCAAACATATTAAATGAAGACGCCCAACCCAATTGAAGCAAAAATCACTTCATATATTCATGAAATAAATATTAGGCTTTCACTCTATGTAACACCCTTATCCACATTCATTGTCATTCTTATATGAACATATTCATTGCATAAATGATTTGCAATCCCACATGAACATATGAAATAGATAAATGATCATTTAGATATGTGAATTAGATAAGCATGATGATGACACTTGCACAATTGCATTTGGGACACTTGAACATATATGTAATGTTTATATAGTTGCATGGAAAATTATTTTATGTTGTGTGCATGATATAACATCATAAATAATGTTTTTTTAGAGCTTATTTAAAAGTATAAGAGGCATATGGGGATTAGAAGATGGATAGAGATGTTGAAAGAGTGAAGAAGAGGGACTAAAAGAGGAATATTGAATTTCCAACTAATGGTAGTGAGACACCATGATTTTGTGTTATTAGGATAGGTATATAGATTAAATTTTTCATTTTTTAATGGGAGAGATAAAAACATGAGGGGGTGCAAAAAATAAAAAGAAAGAAAGGAAGAAAGGATGAGGAAGAAGAAGAAGAAGGAGAGGGAGAAGAGTGAGCTAGCTTGAAGAAAACCCTAAGCTTTTCTAATTTTGGCAAAAGAAGTAAGTAATTTTATCTTCTTCCAACATGAAATTACTCCCTCATAACATGTTAAACATGCATTATTAGGAAGAATTATGGAGTAATTTGAGGTAGAGCTCATGTATAGAGGTTGAAGCTCAAAAGAAATAAAAGTTAATTGTGTTAGTTTTATTCTTAGAGTAGATTTTGCACTCACAATTTCATAACCTTAGAAGAGGAATCAGGGAAAGTGTAAAATATGAAAATTATAGCTTATGCCTCATATAAATACATGTAAAACCACTTTGCTTAATTTGGTGTGTGTGAGGAGATATGGCTCCTTCATTAGGGGTGGTTTACAACTAATGGAAATCTCCTCAATCTTTCTACCTACATATATTTTGATGACTTTATGTGTTGATTTAGACAAAGTTAAAAACATAAAATTTGTAGGTTTATATCCTCTCTAAATACTTATAAACAATTTTGCCTAATTTTTTGTGTGGAAAGAGATATGGCTCATTGATTGTGACTAACCTTGAACCCAATGAAACCTCACCAGTCCTTTAATTCTATTTTCCAATAATTTGATGGCCATAGAATCAGAATTTTATGATGTGTTAAACTTTAAATTTGTATATCTATGTCTTACCTACATTCCTGTAAAATATTTTTGCCAAATTTATGATGGTTAATGAGATATTGCCCCTTCATCATGATTGATTGTCAACATGTTGAAAACTTGCTCACCCTGAGATTATTTATTTGTTTTGGTGACTTTATAGATTGAATTAGACAATGAGTAAAACATGAAAAATGTTCCTTTATATTTTTTGTAACTTGTGGTAAATCTGTTCTACAATTGGATTTGTACAATTTGAGATATACCTAAGATTTGTAAGACCTACTCGGACTGAGATGATATTGAAATAGGGCAAAATTTAAAAATTTAATACATTTTCTATATGCCTTCTATTGACCTAAAATTTCACTATATTGTATCATTATGTGTCTAGTTTATTTGAAAAAAGGAATCAAGTCATTTGGATAAGTATATCCAGAGTTATTGTTGTGAGAGTATAGCAAGGTCACGCTGCCATATAAGGAAAATATGGATAAACACTAGGTCCATTTGCATGGAACATGTTATAATTGCATACCAAGCATTCAAAATCATTTTGACATATTTATAACCAAGTATGTATCAAATTTTAGGATCTCAACACTTTAAGGAAGCCTAAGAGAGAGGACCAAACCTACCATAAAGGTTTGTCACAGTAAAAAAGGATTCTAATATGTATGTGTAATGATTTTACGATATGGTTATGTTCTATTACATGTATATGTGAGTAAAATCCATAATTAGATTCTAATCTGTATGTGTGATGATTTTACTATATGGTTATGTTCTATTACATGTATATGTGATTGAATTGTTACATTTTACATGTGAATACAATTCAAGTGAGAATTATATGCTCTTAATGATTACTTGGTATACCATTATGAATGAACACTTGCATATGAAACTAAAAGGATGTTGTGACCGGCTTGTCAAACACTTGTAAATCACTTGGAAAAGGAACCAATATGTCTTATTGGCATATGTTATTGATCAAATGATTCACTTGTTATACGCTAGCCAGCAAAATCAAATATCACTCGAATCACATGAATTCTCAGGAGCAATGTTTGCCTTATAAGGTCATGAAAAAAAATCAATCTATTGCATTTGCACTTACATAGTCAATTCTTATACTTGTAATATATTCTGATGATATTTAATTATTGGTTATGCCATAGGAATCTGATTATTATTTTTATTCATTGAGTCATAACTCACCAAATCACAGTTATGTTTTTTAGATACTGAAACATAGGGTTTGGATACTTTAGTGCATAAAGTTTTGCATAGAGTCACATGGACACAAGTCGTCAATTTTCAACTCTCTCTCTTTCCTTATGTCATGTACATATATCTAAATAGGAACTAATTTATGGTCACTAGCCTTAAACATTAGTTAACATATATGTATGATGAATCAACCTTTATGCATATGTAATTTTCGACATGAATGTCATGATTAGTAAATGAAAATGGTAGCTACACCCTTATGCTAAAAATTAAAGAATTAGTTCATCCTAAAAGAAGAAAAAGAGATGAAGACGAAATAATACATTGAATTGAGTAGAAGAATTTCGAAAGAAAATTCTTCCTAACAAAAACAATGAAAACCCTAAGAGAATGGCCTCCAATCTTCACAAATTCTTCTTTTTATTTGGTGTAGATCTTGGATCTACTTTTTTCCCCCAAAAATCTACTTTTTTTTTGCACAAGAATCCCAATCTAGATTAGGTCCTTGTTATCTTAAAAAGGCAGTCTGCTTTCATTTCTCAATTCTGGATCTGATGTTTTGCATCGCCTGATACATAGGCCACACAGCAGCCCACACACTTAACTATTTATGCAATTTTGCTTTGTTGATAGGTCAACTTTATATCTTTGCATGATCTTAAGCATAGGCCATGCAATAGCCCATGTAACACTCATGAAAACTGCAATTTAGATCCTTTTTTAAGAATTTCCTATGCAAACATAAAAGAGATAAAAAAAAATTAATTTATTCCAAAATAAAAACACTATAATTTATTCCAAAATAAAAACACTACAAAATACAAAAAACTCCTAATTTCTAATCTAAAATATATGGTAAAATGACTCATATTAGTTGTCACTGGATTAACAAAATGACATAATTTAGATACATCATCATGATTACAAGAAGCATAAGTAGACTGAAAAAAAATTTCAATTAAAAGGATGTCTTCTCTTCTAGCCCATTCCCAACTTCATCTTTCAGTTTGATTATAATGTTTTGTTGTTCCCTTTGGATTGATGTCATGTGGAAGAATCCTATGTTTTTGTCACCTGTATTAAGCCACTTTACCCTAGATCTCTACATCTTATAAAGTTCCTCCCATTTCCAGCTTTCAAGGAGAGTATTTATGAGAGCCCTCTCTTCTATTTTATTCTCTGTAGATAATGGTCTGTTGTTAAGCTCTTCTAATCTTGTTTTGATTTTTGTAATCTCATCTTTTTCATTTTTAAATGTTGCCAGCTCCATTTTGCTAATACTGATCGACATCTTTTTAGGTTATGCACAATTGTGAGCATACAAGATCCTTACTTTTATTGCTTCCATGCCTCCCTTATCACATTGAGACATTCTTAATGCTCCATCGATTTTGCTTCAAATTTGAAACTTCTTCTTCCTTTTTTCTTTAAGAGCTTGGTTGTAAGAATGAGTGGTCTGAACCCAGCATCTCTCTATTAAGAACTATTACATTAGGAAAGAGCTCCCTTCATTGAGTATTTACTAAAACTCTGTCTAATCTATGCCAAATTTTTGTCTCTTTCTTTTGTCCATTACATCAAATAAACTAGTCACTTTTGCTTTCCAATTCCATCGTGCCACACTCATCTTTAAAATTTATAAAACCTTGGCACTATTTCTCTTAAACCCCTCTCCCTTTTCTTTTATCACTACTTTCCAAAATGGAATTGGAATCTTCTATGCACATCTAAGGCCCTTGCATGCTTTTTAATTTATACAAATCATCCTACACTGCTTATCATTTGCTTCACTCTAGTTCTCCATACACAAAATTTTCTTTCCATTCATCAGTGTCCTTCTCATCTTTGCATTTGACATGTATGAAATTCTTACATTTTATTCTAATATTTATCTTATATCTCTTTCTCCACCATAATCTTATTTTTTCACTCTTACCCTCTAGTTCAACAAAATCAGCATAATCAAAATTCAACCTCCTTATGATCCTATTAACATACCTCCTTTTATTTTTTGTTTTAGAGAGACATATCACATTTAGATAGTATTTTTTATAGAGCTCATACAAAGCTCGAACTATTAAGGTACTACACAATCCATAACAATTCCATACCACTACAATCATTTATCTTCTTGTGGATGTTGGCTAACCACCACCTCTTTTTTAATGTTTAGATTTATGGGGGAGGAGCCTTTTACTTCTTTTGCCTTATTTGGTTGAAGTAATTCCTCTTCTTTGTTGTTTTTAGCCTCTTGCTTTATAGTTCCTGATTTCAATCTCTTATATCTCTTCTTACTACTCTCATCTTACTTGGTCTCTTTTCCTTCTATTTTGAAGAACTTTTTTATCACTTTAGTTCTTCAAGGATTGTTCATCATTTCTCCTACTAGGTTATCTAATAGATTGATTTCCATTATTATAGGTTTTTTTTCTACACAACCAGCAACTGTAGTGGTTCAAATCCTCTTATTTTCTTTAATGGTGTGACAACATCTTTAATCTAGTTTTGGGAAATTCTTGACATGGAGTTAAATAGGTTCTAGCATTTGGGTTATTGATTTCTTGGCTAATGTGTTTCGCTTTTAGTACTATTGTGTTATTGGTTTTCCTCTCCTCCTGTTGGGTCATTTTAGAAAAAAAAAATAGTGGTCTTTTGATTTTTTATAGGTTAATGATTTGGGTTCTTTTTGTTGTAGTGACTGGGCTTTTATTGAGTATCAGAGAGCTATTGGGTTGAGGTTGTTGCTTGATAGGCTTGAGACTTCCTGGTTTTAAAGTCTATCTAGGTTAGTTATTCCTTTTCCTTTGGATTTTTCCATAATTGGTCTTTGATGACCGTTGTGTTTCTCTCACACCTATTTTTGCCTCGGCTTCCTCTTCCTTCCTTGATCCTTGTTCCATGACTTGATTTTTTACTTCCTTTACATCTTTTAATTATAATGCTAATGTCACATTCTCAACTAATTCTTCTTCATTTGTGGTGTCTACAATGTTGTCGATTGATTATCGGTGATGAACCCGATGCAGAATGTAAGCTTTCATCCAAAATTTAAACCTTTGTTTTACACTTGTTCCCATGTATCCTTTTTTCAATATAATTTTGGATAAAATGCACTATTATCCCATAGTTAAAAAAAATCTCAAGAAGCCTTTCATACTTGACATTACCCATTTGATATGTCCATTAGGTCTGTTAAGCTTGAAATCATTAATCAAAGGTTTTGTCACATCTATCTTCACCATGATTCATAAAAAATGAGGTTTATCTCTTATTTCTTTAATAATGGTATCTCTTTGCATAAGGCCCTCAAATATATTCCTTATTTTTTTTGTATTTTATTGGTTGATTTGATTTGAAGTTAAATCATAAATCTACACTAAAAAGAAGGATTTTGACTAATCTATATCTCCATTCTCCTCATATGGTGGTCATTTTTGAGAAACATAATAGGCATTGGATATTGACCAAGGACCTTCCTTAAGAACCCAATCAATCTCATCCTCAATTTTAAAACTTAATTAGTAAATATTAGAATGAACTTTCTTTACTAAAAAATTGTTTACCTTTTTCCATGACTTGCTTAATGTTTTGTCGATAATGTTGATGGAGAAGTGTTTCATTAAAAGAATCTTGCTTACCAAACAAAACAAGAATGGCTCATCAAAGTCTTGGTCATTTAAAATTAATTTTAAAGCAAACTCTACCCCTGAATTTTCTTTTTGTTCTATTTTTTATAGGTTGATATCATTGCTTTCTATAGGTGGGCCAATGATGAAAGTTGACAAAAAAAAAAAGAAAAAATGAAGAGAAGGATCCACCATAAAGAGGGCCAAGCTCACTAATGATGATGAAACCCTAAAACTAAGGAGGTATCACAAAAGAGAAGTAAGGAAAAGGATGGGTATTATAAAGGATGGGTCTCACAAATGTAGAAGCATTGAAGAAGAATTCATGAAATCATTTCTTTGGATTCATTATAGATCATTAGCATATATGAAAGCCTTTTCTCAATTGATTGTATTGGGTGTAATGGTAGGTTAGCCTTATTTTAGAAGAAGAAAGATTAGGTGAAGCTTATTTGGTTTTCTAGGCATTTTATTGATGTTGAGATTGAATTAGAGAACATGATTCCATGGCATCTTATAAGCTAAAGAAATAGAAGGCGTTGCTCTTAGAACCTTCTTCATGGTCTTTCTCATAAATCAATGCCACCATGGTGTTGCATTAGAGATTTCAATGATCTCTTTTACAATTTAGAGAAGAAGGGTTATGTAGGTCGCCCAACTTGGCTCATAAATGGTTTTAAAGAAGTAATTGCAAATAATAAGCAATAAGCTTAGGTATGAAAGGCTATCAATTCACATGGGAAAAGGATAGGAGAATTAAATTTTAGGTATAAGAAAGGCTAAATAGGCTTTTGGTAACATGGGTTATCTAGAAACTTTCAAAGATTCTATGGTTTAAAATTTGGAGATATCTTTGTCTAACCACTATCCATTGTTCATAGATCCCATGGTGAAGGCAAAAATTTACAGATCTTAAAAATTCAAGTTTGAAAATGCTTGGTTGAGGGAAAGTAGGTGTTTTAAGATGCTTTGCTTTCATCTTTAAAAGTATTTTACGGGATCAAAGAAATGTCCTAATGCTTAGGTAGGCAATTCCTTAAGCAATCTTCCTTTAATGTTTTCAACATGTCTTCTAAAGCATTATTGCTTGAGATGTGCCTTTATCTTCTCCTTTAGGTTTTAATCCCTCAACAAAAGTTACAAATACAAACACTCAATTATAGGGTTAGAACTTCTCTTAGAGAAACTGAAAAACACAAAATTTGTAGGTTTATATCCCATTTAAATACCTGTAAAGTAGTTTTTCTTAATTTGATTTGTGGAAAGAAATATGACTCATTGATTGTGACTGACCCTGAACCCAATGAAACCTCATTAGTCCTTTAATTTTGTTTTCCAAGAATTTTATACTAATATAATCATAATTTCATAATGAGCCAAACTTGAAAGTTGTATATCTATGTCTGATATACATTCCTGTAAAATATTTTTGCCAAATTTATCATGGTTGATGAGATATTGCCCTTTCATCATGACCGATTGTTAATTTGTTAAAAATGTGCTCACCCTGAGATTTGTCATTTGTTTTGGAGACTTTATAGATTGAATTAGACAATGAGTAAAAGATGAAAAATGTTCCTTTTTATGTTTTTAACTTCAGATAATTCAATTTTGCAATTGGATTTGTACAATTTTAGATATACCCAAGAATGTAAGACCTACTCAGACTGAGATGACATTGAAATAGGACAAATTAAAAAATTCACCACATTTTTTATATATCTTATATTGATCTAAAATTTGACTAAGTTGTATCATTATGTGTCTACTTTATTGGAAAAAAAAGAATCAAGTCGTTTGTATAAGTATAGTAAGCATTATTATAGTTAAACTGTAGCAAGGTTAGGCTACCATATAAGAAAAATATGCATAAACACTAGGATCACTTGCATGGAACATGCCCATCATTGCATATCAAGCATTCAAAATCATTTTGACATACTTATAACCAAGTATGTTTCAAATGTTAGGATCTCAACACTTTGAGGAAGCCCAAGAGAGTGGACCAAACCTACCATAAAGGTTGGTCACATCAAAACATGAGTAAAAACCATAATTAGATTCTAATGTGTATGTGTGATAATTTTATGATATGATTATGCTCTATTACATGCATATGTGATTAAATTGTTGCATTTTCCATGTGAATATAAGCCAAATGAGAATTATATGCTTTTAATGGTTACTTGGTATACCATTGTGATGGACACTTGCATAAGGAACTAAAAAGATATTGTGACCAACTTGTCAAACACTTGCAAATCACTTGGAAAAGGGACCAATATGTCCTATTGGAACATGTTATTGATCAAATGATTCACTTGTTATATACTGGCCAGCAAAACCAAATGTTACTTGAATCACATGAATTCTCAAGAGCAGTGTTTGCCTTGCAAGGTCACGATAAAAATTAATCTACTGCATTTACACTTACATAGTCAATTCTTATACTTGTAAGGTATCTTGATGCTATTTGATTATTGGTTGTGCCATAAGAATCTGATTATTGTTTTTATTTATTGAGTCACAATTCTCCAAATCACAATGATATTTTTCATATACTGAAGCAAAGGGATTGGATAATTTGGTGTGTAGAATTTTGCATTGAGACACATGGACCACAGGTAGTCAGCTAAATTCCAACTCTCTCTCTCTCCTTGTGTCATGTTCATATATCTAGATAGGAACCTACTTTTGTTCACTAGCCTTGAAAATTAGTTAACATAAATGTACATTAAATACATATTAAATTATGTATGTATGACAAATCAACCTTTATGCATCTGTATTTTGGGACATGAATGCCATGATTAGTAAATGAAAATGGTCATTACACTATAGATAGCAGTGGTTGGTTAAGTTAACTCAATAACAAAATAAGGGAATTGTTAAAGGTTCCATTTTATGAAAAACATGTCTCTATTGTCCATTTATTACACTAATATGATTAATAACTAACATTGGCCCTTGTTCACCAAGAAGGGAGAGTTGAATTAGTAGGTAATTTGAACTTTTAGAGGAAGCCCATATAAATAAAAGATTGAAGAAAGAGTAGGAAAAGAATGAACATAAGAGATTTATAGTGGTTTGGGCATTAACCAACCCTACATTCACTCCCTAATTCACCAATTGGGTGTTTCACTAAATCACTAATGTTTTACAAGCTCACACTCAACTTAGTGTTTAGGCTCACACCAAACCTTGTAAGTGTTTTTTCAAGGCTCACACTCAAACCTTATACAACTGTTTTATCAAGGCTAACACTTAAACCTATACAAGAGTTTTCCAAGGCTCACTCTAAAACTCAAACAAGAGTTTTCGATACAAAGGCTCACTCTTAAACCCAAACCCAACGTGTTTAAAGCTCACACCAACTATGTACCAAGAATTAATTTTGCAAGAGTTTTGGCACAATCAGTGGTGATTATCTTGCATTCAAGTCCATTTAATGGTGTATTTATAGGCTCCAACAATCAAAGAGATGTTACACATAAAACTATGCCCAAATCTCCAAAATATGCTAGGCAAATCATGCATTTAATGCTTGTCAGAAGAAATTCACAGTTGAGACAAAAATTCACGGTCAATATAAGAAATTCAGTCTCTATTATAAACTATGTCTAACAGCTAATGACACATGGCAGCTTGACATTGATCCTTCCAAAAACTAGCCATTGGATTGTTCTAATGGATAACAAAAGTTGTGGTTGCTACTAAAATTCACGGTCTCTTCTAAAGGTTATGCTCGCTACCAAACTGTTGTACCTATCGCAAATCAAATTGGAGTTTTGGCTTTCTTATGTTTCTATAGACTGTGGTCTCTACCAAAATTTGTGATCGTGACTTTTGAATCTTAACAATTCTTTTCAAAATTCATTGTCTCTGTAAAAAATTAACGGTCAAGACTACGGTAAATAGATTTTCATACTTTGAGATTTTTGCTTCTAAACACTTCTATTGAACTTCCAATGAGATTCTAACTTGATATCTGTAAGATCAATATTTAAGATAGACATTAGAACCTTCCAATC
Organism: Omphalea diandra; assembly: GCA_949677035.1. NCBI lineage: Eukaryota > Viridiplantae > Streptophyta > Magnoliopsida > Malpighiales > Euphorbiaceae > Omphalea > Omphalea diandra. The sequence goes on along the minus strand of CATIWR010032956.1, from coordinate 24,627 downwards.
TATATTATCAAGATCAAAAGAGAGTCTTGACTTAGGTTTGACCAACCTAGTCCAATAATCTCTCCCTTTTTTATTTTAACAATCTACATTGAATATATAAAGGATGAAAAACCAATTATGCATACTCCAAAGTGAATGATTGTGAAATGATTTAAATCATAAGTGTTGTCCCTAGGCACTAAGAAGGGGGGTTGAATTGGTATTTAAAAATTTAAAATAAGGATGAAGAGAAGAAGAAAGAAATGTAAGAACAGCAGGGTTTTATAGTGGTTCGGGCAAAACAATCCCTACGTCCACTCCCCAATCACCCAATTGGGTATTTTACTAATTCAATGGTGTTTTCAAGCTCACACCCAACTTACTACAACTTGTGTTTTAATGGCTAACACACAACCTTACAATAAAGTGTTTTCTAGGCTAATACAAAACATTACTCAAGTGTTTTAGCAGACTAACACTAAAACATTTCTTAGAGTGTTTTGGGTAGGCTAACACAGAACCTTACAATAAAGTGTTTATTGCTCACACCTAACAAATGTAAAGAAGATGAAGAAAGTGAGTAACAAAGACTTAAGAGCTTTCAATGCTTGTAATAAAATTGTTAGCAACCTTCTTCATGGCTGTTTGGTGGGGTATTTATAGCCAAACATCTTCAAAGAGACGTTGCAGATCATATCTCATTAAATCCTTGAGACATGCTTGACAGATTCTGCATTTAATGCTTGTCAGGATGAAATCGTGGTCGCTACTGCCTTTCGCGGTCGCGAAATCCAAATTCTTCAAGCGAAACCCCGTTTGTTTCTAACGGCTAGTCCACATGGCATCTTCTTATTTGTTTACATGGAAAATATAACCGTTGTCCTTTACCTACTTTCAGAAGTCGCGGTCGCGAGATTTTCTTGCATAGGGCGCGACTGACACCGCGATTTCAACTACCAAAATCGGTGACTTTCTTCCACAAGGTTCGCGGTCGCTACTAGCAAGATGCCTTCGCGATTTTTGACTTCCAATAGTTTTATTGGACACTTGTCAGGCTGTGGTTGTGGACTTGCTTCCCTCTTGAATTTCTTTGAAATTCGCGGTTGCGACTTAGCCGAGATTTCGACCGCGAATTCGTCTGTGACAACTTGACCTTACTCTTCTCATGGATTGCAGCCGAGAATTGACACTGCGATTTCCACTGCTTGATTTCTAACATGTCTTAACATGAATCGCGGTCGCGAATATGTAGGTTGCGGTCACGATTATCATGTTACTTTGGAATTCATCAACTTCTTCATTTCTTCTTGAGGGATTGATTCAATTCTGCAATAACAACACTTATTTGAAACATTAGTGATGATCAATCTACTTTGTCAAGATCAAAAGAGGTTTTAAACCCAGGATTGATTATCCTAGTTCCACACATCCATTTTGATAAACTGTTAAAGAGTTTGGCTTCATAAAATATGTGGATGAATTATGTGTCTTAAGAAGTTTAGTAGGAGCAAGATAGTATTATTGGTATTACATATCAATGACATATTAATTATAAGATAATTTATACAATTTCCTCAATTTATGAAATTTAGTTATCTAAAGCTTTTCCATAAAAGATTTAGGTAAAGCATACATTTTAGGTACTAAGATCTATAAAAATATATGAAAAAGTTTTATAGGATTGTCTTAATCCATGTACATAGAAAAAGTGTTGAAATGGTTTGTCATGGAAAACTTAGAGAAAGGGTTTTATCTAGTTTGGCATAGTGTCCATCTTTCTAAAGACATGTTTCCTAGGACATAAATTAAAATAGAAAAGATGAATATGATACCATATGTATTTATTATTGGATCTATCATGCATCTGATGCTATGTATACGACTAAACATGTCTTGTAGTTGAAGAATAATGAATAGATACCAATGAATCCAAGTTTAGAAAATTGGTTAAGGTTAAAATAATCCTTAAGTACTCGAGAAAGACTAAAGATCTCTTTTTCATTTGTAGCAGAGACGACTTGGCAGTTAAAGGTTATGGTGACATGAGCTTCTAGTATAATAAAGATGATAGCAAATCATAATCAAGTTATGTTTTTACACTTAATGGTGGTACTACAAATTGAGAGAGTTCAAAACAAGAGACCATTGTTAATTCTATAACTAAAATTAAGTACATCTTTACATCTAAGGCTATGAAAAAAAGAGTTAGGATTAAGAAGTTCATCATCGAACTAAGTGTGGTTCCCAGCATAATTAATCTAATCATTATGTTTATGATAATAATAGAGCCATCACACAAGTAAAGGAACCAAGGTATCATCAATAATCCAAACATGTACTTATTTGATTAGAGAGATTAGAGAGCAAAATGATGTAAAGATAGAGTAAATTCCCATTAAGACTAATTTAGTTAACCCTTTAACTAAAGTCTTACCCCAATAGATATGATTTCCACTTAGAAGGTTATGGTATTAAATACATAAACTATTAGCTACAGTTCAAGAGGGATATTATTAGTATAAGCCATAATAACCAATATGTTGGCTTTATCATATGCTTGGCATATATCATATATTTTATTAATTTTTTCTATATAGCCATCTTTATCCTTTTGATATTTTTCTATTTAAGTAACATAGTTATCTAATCTATTTATACAATGCCTAATATAAAGTTTATTGGGTGGACATACTTTATAAAGATTTCTTAGGATATCTATTGCTTCAAAGTATCATCCTAAATATTTATAATCAATGTACTATTAAGACTGAATATTGATAGTGTTGTTGAGATTTATACATTTATACTCTTTTATTTAGTGTTAAGAAAACTATTATCCCATAAGTAAAAATATAAGCACTCGATTATGGATTTATTAAGATATAAGCTCGATGATGAGAAACTAAATGAACCCTAAAAGAGTGGAGGAAACAATATCTAAGGAGGGACAAAAACTTAGAAATAAAGTTGAATCAAATCTACCCCTCAAACACCACAAACCAAGAGGACATATGAGGGTTTAAAGTAGTGGTTTGTACAACCAACTAAAAAGGGTTGTACAAGCCTCTAAATGTTTGTATAGACAACTTATAAAAGTATAGCAGTATGAAGCTTTTAGAACAGTGACCAATCAAGCCTAAATGGTTGTATAACCAACTAAGGTCTATATAGACATCTCTTGGCCTATATGGATAACTTTCAAACAAACATTGGAATATTCATTAATATTATCATTAGAGATTGAGGGAGAAGAAGGAATAGGGTGCAATCTGTGTCATAGGGTGTAAATGCACCCTTTCCTTCTATAAATCCCTTCATTTTGAAAAAGGAGAGGAGGCCAAGATAACCATAAGAAAACTTAGCCAAATTAAACTCTCAACCCTAGAATAACTATTCCTAAACAAAAACCCTAAACATATTAGCTTTGGCTTGAGTGATTCAAGTAAGATGAGACCCTAATTAGCCCTCATAAGGTAAATGATAATAAGGATTTAGGAATAAGTGCCTTAGATCTTTCAAAGGTAAGATTGGAAGGGTCAATCAATGTATATTTTATGATTATTTACTTAATTACATGATTTCCTTTTTTATGCTCAAATATGTACCCCTTATCCCCATGATGATTGTTTGTAATGTTTGTTATGGACAGATGAACATGTGTTAGATGAATATTTATGAACACCTAAAATAGACTAAGTAATCAATAAGGTTAAAATTGTAAATGTGAACCAAAGATATCCAAAGGCTAAACCTCAAGATCTAGGCAACTTGGGGGTGCCTAACCTTTTTTCCATGTTGTACCCAATTCTTGAATTTGATCTCTTAAAAGGCAAAGACAAGTTGGGCCTTTTAGTTGACCCATTAATGTTAGAACTCATCCTCACCTAGAATTTTGTCTCTACCAAGGTCGGGTGGTGACTTTAATCAAGTATTAGAGGTAATAACAAAGTACCATCCAACCTTGACGCTCCATTGGCATTTGATTTTAATAAGGTTTTTGATACATCAAGAATCCTTTTAAGGATCCCCAATGATTCAAATGCTTACTACTAAATGGGATTACACCAATATATGACCTCCATCCTCTCAACCCCCCAATGGTTGATAAAAAGTTAAAAGTCACAAGCAAGATTTCACTCATTTGAGCGTAGTCGCAAATTCAAGGCATCCACAAGAAGCATGCAAAATACTTGGAATATGTATGCAGGTGTTTATTAGAGAATCAATTCGTTGAATAACCATATAGAATAATACATGTGTGTCTATAGTGTATTCTTATGACTAATGTATAAGCAGTCTTTTGACTTAAGAGCACTATAATATCTTATCAAGAAATTGCTACACTTTGATTGATGAATTTAGTTATCTTAATAATGGATTTCTCATAAAGCATATTTTAAGTGCAACATGAATTTGATAAAGATAATGGATGTTCTAAAAAAGGTTTCATTGACCTAATAATTTAGTCTTCTACTATTTAGCTTATAATATTCACTATGAAATCCTTAGCCAAAATAGAATAACATGATCATTGCTAAGTCAATAGCTAGGAAGTAACTTAACATGATCAAACTAATATAGATTAGACACTTTACCATAATCTATTTTAGATCATAACATCTTTAATGAAAGGACTAAATTACATTATTAATCATCTTACTAAAGGTTATGATTAAACCACCTTAATCATTCTTAACTATTGAATGGTTATGACATATATGCTAAACACCAATCATGATCTTTAAATATGAGGTTAATTAGAGAATTAATAATAAATTAAAGTGTTTAATTTATGTAGTACCAAATAAATATGAAAACTACTCATATTTAATATCAAAGAATCTAGGAATCCTAAAGGTTATACACAATAAAATGATGAGGGAAGATTAAAATGAATTAAGTAGAGACTGTTGAACTTTTAGGTTCTAAGTCTTGTTTTGATAATCATAAACATATCTAAGAGCTAACTTTTGACCAAGTTATTTATGTTAATTCTTGCAAGTACTTCAATTCATTGAATTATGATTATTACAAAAAGAGTTGTGATTGGAAATTAAGAGAGTAAAAATCAATCAAACTATGTTTGACAATCTAACGAGTGTTGCCATTATCCAACAGGCTTAGTGACTTTAGCAAGGGACATTGAAGAAACTCAACAGGTGTTGTAGCATCACCCTAGTATGAGCAAAGTCTTTTGGATCTCATAACAGATATTATCCTCTATTAAAATAGGCATTGGATAACTCAATCACATGAGTTATTCACATTAAACTTCACAATGGGCATTACAATCTCGCAATAAGTGTTGTTCTTGATTTTAAAACATGTATTGCATTTTCATAAGAGATGTGGGACCAAGTAACTTGAATTGAGCAAAACTATTAAGATCTCAAAACTGGCATTGGAAAAGCTCCTTAGATTGAGATAAAGTTTCTAGACCCTCCAATGAGACACTTAATAATGCAACAAATGTTAAGGCTGTCAACGGGCATTAGAAGCTCACCAACAGTCGTTAAAGTACTATGGAAGATCTTGGAAAATAAAACATTAAGTTCACACCTTTCTGAAAATCTGCAATGGGCATTATTCATTCTTCAATAAGGATTAATATTGAATCCTAACAGGTGTTGAGAATATCCAATAACCATTCAAGATAGTTGAATAAACATATGAGAAAGTCAAAAGAAGGAGCGTTGAGACAAATTTCTCTCTAGTGCTAGTCCCAATGGACATTTTATTAGTACCAACAACTATTGAAGTTGTCTTTTACTTGACAACCACCCATTTTCATGAAATCAATGATGGTTGATAACTTAATAACATGCGTGAAAAATTTTCAACAGACGTTAATTGTCTACAAGTGTAATATGAAGTGACAACTTTTTTTTTTAATGGCTAATTCTTTGTTTCAACCTATAAAAAGACTTGCTCTCAACAAAAACAAACAAAGAACTTCTCCATTAAGCAAGTATTCTATTAAGAAAGCTATTTACAAAATAAGATTGTTGAATGCAATTATTCAAATTATTTTATAACAAGAATCTGCCTTACCATATGCTTTGGAATGTTGCTCAAGATGCAATACTGAATATAAAAATTTTATAACAAAATACAACACAAATATATTTAACACTTTATTTGTTGCAAAAAAAAAAAAATCATTTGTATGATAAAAAAGTAAAGATTCGATGTACATGTGAATGTAAAGACTAAGAGTAATTTGTATAAAATTTCAATACATGTATAATTATAAAGAATCATAAAAAGTATGGATTTAATAATCATACACAACAATCCAAGACTAATCTACTTTAAATTTGTATTAAAATAAATTTTTGTTTGTGATTACGAGTGAAATGAAGTGTTTTTTAAAATTTTATTTGAGCATTTGAACATCAACACGTTACCAATTAATAATTACTATACTAGGACAAAAATAGTAAAAAAAAACTCATAATAAACTACACAAATTTATAACAAATACTGCAATTTACAACCTTCTGCAGTTTAACAAACTACAGACAATTGCAATTTTTTCAGTTTATTAAACTGTAAAAAATTGTAGTTTATTAAATTGTAGTAAAAAAAATAAAAATGCCCTCAGATTTATATATGAAGTTCTAAAAACCAAGTGTATAGACCTGTCAAGAATTTTGATTGAGATAACTTCTATATTCTTGAATCCTTCGATTTCCTAGTTCATTCTTCTAGAAATCAAGATTTGTATATGAATAGAGTTCATATTGTAGAAAATTTCATCATTTTATATAAAAATATTTGAATTGACTGATATTATATAATTATGTTATTGACTAAAAAGGACTTAAATTAATAAATTCTATTGATTATTAGATTGAATTAAAACCTTTTCTAATGTGTTCAATTATTGAAAATTGCAATTTAGAACTAGTATTAATATTGAACAAATATAGAAAGTTAATAATATAAAAAGTTCTCAATTTGAAATTGTCTTCTCTATTGTCATGTTTATTCTCTATGGTTCTAACTCCATTAAATTAGTAATAATAACTCAAAAATTATCCATATCTCTTAGTATATAACTAGACTCGAATCATTCACTGAATTTAATTTATGAAGAAAAAAGGATTTTCCAAGCAAAATCATGGCTACTAATCATGCAATCTATAGCTATCTCTTAGTTTATAGCCACAAATCAAGCAATCATTCAAACAATCAAAAAATAAATCTCCTAAGTAAAATCATAAATTACATCAAAATCATAACAACAAAAGAGTTTTAAATTAATCCATAAAAAACCCATAACAAAATCCAAATAAATATGAGTTCGCCATTGCTACACTATCATTGTCGTTGCCATAGACCTCATCGGTGCCAATGTTTGCTTCAACTCAAATGTGATGAGATGGGATGGGAGGATACTTTGTGTGTTTGGGTTTTCACAATTGTTTGGTTTTTGAAAGTAAGCAACTGAAACGCATTTCAAATTTTTTTTAAATTTGAAAGACTGGCACCAAACATTTCAAATTTATTTTTGTAGTGGATTCATGGGGAGGAAACATTTCTGAAACGACAAAATGTTCCTCCCCAATTGTGTCATGCATCATAGATGATACAAAATGTTGACGCTTATTTACCACAAAATATTTTTTCACATGGACAATTATGTATAATTTAAAAAGATTTGAATATCTACCATAAAAGTTTTTGTGCAATCTCACAAAATAAATAAAAATATAAAAAAATGTGTATTTAAAATATAGTTTATAAAAAAAAGTACTCTCATAAAACCAAATTTTATTATATAATTTTTGAAATATAGTTATAAATAAAAATATTATTATAATGTTATTTTAATTGTTATAATGAATATGTATATTAATGATAAGTGATAAAGATACTTTCACATTCTTGATGTTATTTTATTTATATTTTTTGTTAAATTTATATAATTTTTATTGAGTATTTAAATTTAATTTTTCATTAGTTCGTCTTAAATTTATTTTTCATTCAATTATTAATAAATAATTATATTTATTAAAAATTTTATTTTATATGTATTCTAAATAATTTTAATTATTTATAATTTTATATAATTTATTCTCTTTATTTATATAAAATTAAAAAAAATTAACTAATTTATTTATTTAATAATAATTTTAATTACCTTCAAAAACTAGGCCTTTACCTTCAAAAAATTAACTAATTTATATATTTAATAATAAATTTAACTAATTTAATTATTTTAATTACCTTCAAAAAAATTGAAAAAGAGAATTTGAAAAGTTTGTGTCATATATCGAAGGGGTTTTGAAATTGGATTGGTGTTTGGAGTAACGCAATGGCTTTTTGGGGAACTGAGGTGAAACCAGGAAGGCCGTTCACTCATCTGCCTCATACTGATGATGCAAGGCCAACAAGACTCCACATTTCACAGGTAGCCTTTTTTCAATTGAAAAATAAATGATTGATTATGTTTACGATGTTAGGGTTTTTGATGAGTTGGTTTGGGTGAAACTAGGCAACGTTAGGAATTGGAAGTGCGACGCAGAAGAGTGTGGTTCAGTGTAATATAGGAAAAAGGAGTCCTGTTTTCCTTTGCTCATTGTTTCCTGAAAGGGCCGAGTCATGCCAATTAAATTTGGAATTCCAGGAGGACGATGAAGTTGTCTTTTCAGTTCTTGGACCCCGAAGTGTTCACCTCACGGGTTACTATCTATCTCAGGCCGCCGCTCACTACAAACTCGACGACGAGTCGTATCCTTTATCATTATTATTATTATTATTATTATGATTATTATAACTTTTAAGCTTTCTATATTTCTCTTTTACTATGGTTAGAGAATCGTATGGAGAAGATATCGCAGATACAGAGACAGAAAGATCTGATGATGAGGATGAGTACGGAGGTAGTTTTATTGATGATGATGATGATCCTGAGGTCTTCTCACATTCTCCTGCTTCTAGTGGTGGAGGTGTAGTTTCAACTTCTCTTACATCTTTATTGCTCACAATGATTTCTCTTCAACTGTTTTATTGTTCAGACCGCCTATTGAGATACTTATGATTCTGACTACAGCCCTTTAAATTTTCTGGACAAGCAAATTTTGGCTATCAAGTTCACTGTTAATATTTATTACAAATTTTTTGCATGCATCTTTCCATTTTGTTAATCTTTGTTTGACTTTTTAGTCAAATGGCATTTTTCAAATCAAAATGTGGCTCCGATGAACCTGTCAGCTTATGAGAGTGAATCTACATACAAAGCTATTATTGTTCCTTCACGCACTCTTAAACTTATATGAGCAAATTATTTTGCAAGTTTTTTGTGTTATTTGAATGTTATTCTTCACCACTTGCTTTCTTTCTCCCTAGATAATGATATCTATGAAGTTTTATTACTGTTTTGCGAAATTTATTCCAATTTGCTGCTTAAACTTTTGATTTTCAATATCATCAGTGGATGAAGAGACATTGCATGAGAAGAACCCTAAGAATGAGAAGCCTAGCTATAGACGACTTAGGAAAAAGTTTCAACTGAGTCAGTCTGATGATGACTGCACTTCCAAGCCACATACTTTTGCCAATGGTGGCACTGGCACATTTGTATTGGGCAGTGAAAGTGAAGACAAGCTCCCTATTTCAGAGGCACTTAGACAAAAAGCTAAGAAAGCAACAGATCATGCAGTTAAGGAGGTGAAAGATGATAGCAACTGTGTCTTGGTGGCAGAACAACAGGCAGATGATGTTATAGATAGTCAATTAAAAAGGTGAAGAAGAAATAAAGGTTCTGGCAATGAAATTGTACTATTTATAATTTTTTTTTTCTTAATTATGATATGATCTGTGTTTTATGTTGTGATAAATCCATTGTGGCTTATAAATTTAATTAAATAAAGTTATATGTAAAAACTTTTTCAACTATATTAGTTGTCATTCTGAATCCATATTCATTGGGGTTGACAGCAATCTGAATGCCATGGAGGCAGTGAAATAAATTTGCATAAACAATCTGAGCTAATTTGTTAGGAATTATTTTATTTGTTAGAAAAGGACAGTGGAATGAGGAAAGAATTATATTGCAATTCTTATTTTAATGCCTTTGATGAAAATCTGTTTCATTTACCCTTGCAGGCTGCCTGATCAACATGTGTCTATCCTGCCTTCTGAGAAAGTTTTCTCAGAGAATGGTATAAAGGCAAAAAAGATAAGCAGAAAGCAATCTGATGAGGAGAAAAGAGTTAAAGGTGGAGTTGAAGTTGATTTTTTCTCTGGAACATTTCTAAAATGGGACAAAACTAAGCAAAGTGAGACAAAAACTGGTGAATGGAGTCAAGATATGACTGCTATAATTGAAGATGACAAGTGGACTGTGAATACTAAGTAAGTTTGTCCTGTCTTCCTTGAAGACAATTAGGTTGGATAAATATTCAATATTCATGACTACATATATTTTGGAAGTAAGAGCTGTCAAGTAAATTAGTCTAGTAACAATATCCTGTCTCATGAAATTCATGAGAACCCTTATAAATTTATCCTTTGCCACCTCCGAGTTTGATCAGAAAATGGTGATACCACCATAGTAAATTCATGCCTTGGGAGCTATAACATGTCTTCCTATCAAAGGCTTTTAAAGACTAGAAGCCACCTAAACCCCAATATTGTGAAATTCTTAACCCTCTAACAATGGCCTGTATTTGCTAACTTTTAGTAAAGGTCTCATATCTGTACCTCCATATATCAACCTATCAATATCATTTTACAAATAAAGTATTTTATTGCAAAGATTAGCCACCTAATAGAAGAGTAAAAGAACTTCCTTATTCAGTCCAAATCCCTGAATCCATCTTTTGTCACTCACTGATTGTTACTTTCATGTAGGGGAGAGTTGCTTTTTTCGCCACCTTCCGTCCAGGAAATTGGTGCCAAGTCAAGGAAGAAATATAAAAAACAGGCCAAGGGGGAAATAAGTCTTGAAGCTGAGAGTCCTTTCCAAGGAAATCTTAACAGAGAGGATAAAGCTCAGCTGCATGAGGCTAAGGATGAAAGCATAGGGAAAGATATCTTGTTGAATTATGAAGGAAATCGAGAGAAAGAAAGTGATGAGTTAGTATCATCAGTTGTATAGCTTCTTGTTCTATGCTAACCAAAATATATATTTTTGTCTTCAGCATTTCTCTGTTTTAGTCCTTTGCAAACCTTTTAAGAAGGGATATCTTTTTATTTTGTTTTATTTTTTTTATTTTCCTCATCTTATCAGGAAGGTTGTCTTGCCATGGAATTCCCAGCAGCATTCCACTCAGTTGGGCCCTGAAAATGGCTTAAAGCCAAAAAGGAAAAGAAAAAGAGGGGCTAAAGATAAAACTCCTGAAGCTGACAATGATTACCCTGGCAATACCATCAATGAAGATAAAGCAAGTCATGATGAGTTGAAGCTTGATGGCGTCATAGGCAATGGGTCTGTGCAACATGTCTTGTTGAGAAATGAACAAAATCAGAAGAAAGGACATGATGAGTTAGTATCATCAGTCATGTTTCTTGTTCTCTGCATATCAAGACATATTTATCAACTTTAGCATTTTTCTGTTTGAGCTCTTTGAAAGCTTTTAAGAAGACAATAAACATTTTGTATTCTTGTTCTCTTCATCTGATCAGAATGACAGTCTTACCAAGGAATTCTCACCTGCCTTCCACTCAGCTGGGCCCTGAAAATGGTTCAAAGACAAAGAGAAAAAGAAAAAAATTGGCTGAAGACAAAACTCTCGTAGCTGACAGTGCTAACCAAAACAACATCATCAAAGAGCATAAAGCCAGTCAAGATGAGTTGAAGGCTGATGGCATAAAACATGAGACTCTGAAAGATGAGCAAAATCAGAGGTTAGCCCATCATGTGTGAGCATTGTTTGTTGCAGTGATCTGAATGCTTTTGATGGTGGCTTTTATGATCTTAATTGTATTGACGCCTGATTCAAGTATTTGCAACCTTTTTATGTAGGGCAGTAGTATTAGTCCCAAGATCTCTTAATTTAATGGTATAAGATGATGAGATAACATAAGAATATGGAAAATTACAGGCATTAACTATTACATTTAGAAAGAGCATGTGTTTTAAACTAGTGAAAAATTAGCATGGTTCGGTTTCTTGATCTGTGTTTTTCAGTTGAAAATGTTGGCATTGGATGTCTTGTAATGCACCACCAGTACATGTCCGAATGCTTTTTGGATTTGTTTTTTAGTCCTTTGTGACATAGGGAATGTGCTGTGTACATGTACAGGGTCTTTGACAATATGGGTGACCAATCTGTTTGTGAAGAGCGCTCTGGAAAGAAAAAGAAGAAAAAGAAAACTCATGAGAAAGGGGTGGCTTTGAAGGCTTTGAATATGGAAGGTTCAAAGGACAAGCCTGTTATGGACGATGATGATAACAATACCAGCGGTCAGTCATAGAATGGATTAGCTGTGGAGTATTTGGGAACAGGAAAAAGAGGCGGAAAAATTGCCACTCATTTGAAACAGGTCATTTTTTCTTAACATATATATTTTTTTCCTACATTTATCTACATAACATTCAAAAGTAGCTTAAGGTCTGAAGCATATGACAAAGAAATGTACCTTTGGTTTAAACTGTTAGAATGAACTTTAGACAAATTCCTTGCTTGGTCTATGAAAGTTTCTTTCCTGAAAATTTCATTAATTGCATGTTTCTGAATCAATAAGTTTCCCTTTTTCTTTGTCAAATAAGATTCTGGCAATTACAAGTGAATGCTGGGCTACAAAAGAAAATCATAAATAAGCATAGCTGGTGGATGAGAAAAGTTTAGATTTGGTCGGTGCCAAGGGGCTATGAACAGTTCAAGGATGGTCAATTGAGGTGATTTGAACATTTTGGGTTGTTTCGACTTCACACTGACTTTTGGCGAGGGATATATTCTTAGTATAGGAAATGGGGATCACCCAATAGATAATTATCCGTTCTTCATTCCTTAATCAAATTTACATATCAAGCTAAACCTGATTATTTTTTATATTTTAAATTATATTCACTTGACTTGTTTTCCTTCCAAGTCGAACATGGTACCCTTATACTTTTTTTTCTCTTGTTTTTTTTTTTAATATTAACTTTTTTTTTTTCCTTCACTAGCTCCAACATAACACGTTCAGTATGCTTTCCTCTCTCAAGTTTTGGAAAAAAAATATTAGATGGATGATTAATTAGTTCATGTATTGAAAAAAAATGCATTGGTAGCTTTTAAATTGAAAAATCATGAGGTTTCAAAATGTATTTTATATTTACTGGTGTACGTGTGCATGCATGTTCTCTTTGATAAATAATTCTTGGAATCTGAAGTAGCGTGTGACAGTAGATGCTTGTTAGCATATTGTTTATTATGTTGCCAACTTGCTATTATATTCTATTAGTTGAGCAGTTTATTCCGTTGGTTACTCGGCTTTTTGCTTAGGACTCCATTATGTGTTTATGTACCATTTGGCCAGTATTAGTATTTGGCAACATGCATATTTTAACCCTTAAACTTTTTAATATTTATGTCAATAAGCCCTTGAGCTATTATTTGTGTACATTAAGCCCTTAGATTTTTATTTATGTTATTGAGGGGTTTTTTCTTTATAGTTTGAGGGCTTAATGTGTACAAATAATAGTTTACTAATATAAACTTGAAAAGTTCAAGGGTTAAAATATATGTTTTGCCTAATAATAATACTAATACTAATAATAATAATAATAATCATGATGATAATAATATTGATGGTGATGATGAAACAAGTTGATTGATTCGGAAAAAACCGCTTGAACTTTTATTTGTCATTGAGTCCTTCAATTAGTTGATAAAAAAAAAATCCTTAAATTATAAAAAAGCCTCAATAATAAAAGCGCAAGTGCTCAATGTATTTGCCAATGCATAATCTGGGCTTATAAACATAAATATGAAAAGTTTATGGCCCAAAATATGTATTTGCCTTATTACCTTTTTGTGAGACAATAAAAGTTTTCAGGAGTTTAAATAGATTTACTGAGGATTTTGGTTGTCCTCGTCTTTCCCAAATTATATTGTAGTTTTTTTTAAGAAGCTTCGATCTTTATCAAACATGCATATGAAAATGATTTTGTTGGTTTTAGGTTAGTGTACTTTGTATCGGAAGTTAAAGGAGACTGGAAGGATTTGACTTGAATGTTGATGGAACTCCAATAAAGCTTTTGCCTTACATTAGATGAAAACTCTACGCAAAATAGGAGCTTTTTTTTTTTTAATTTTTTAATCAATATATATATATATAATTAATTTTGATTTCAAAATTTATTTGAGATGAAAACTTGACTTCTGTTTGACTTTAGAATTTGTTTGAGACCAAGGTTTGGTGTTTGTATGGTTTTAGAATTGGTTTGTGATAAAAGTTTGTCATTTGTTAAGCTAACTATTTAATACACAAGCAATTAGATATAATTAAAAATAGCAATAAATAAAAATAAGACAATAATCTTCATATCTTATCTATTTCAGAAATAAATATTATTTTCTTAATTATAAATTTATAATCTATGTTTTAATTTTTTAAATAATAATAAATATATTTTAAATAAAAAATTGAATTAAAGATTCACAATATGTGGATTATTGACTATTAATTTAATATTTTATACTTAAAATTTGCTGCTTCTTACAGACGGAAGACATCTCTTGGAGGCCTGGAAGGAATCATCTTTAAAATTCATCTTGCTTACCCTTCCCTCTTTCAATAGCTAATTAAATACTTTGATTTTCTCTCCCTCTTCAAGGAAGTGTTTTAATATCTCCCTCTTCAAGGAAGTGTTTTAATATCTTTTCAATGAGGGTTGGTAATAGTAGAAGATTTTCTCAACCATTTATATCTTATTCTCATTTTCCCATGCTTATACTTTATGTGATTATGGGAGGAGAGGAAAATGTGCCTAGCTTTAATGGCTGGTATTGGAAAAAAGTTGCTTTAAAGTTCATATGCCCGGCAAAATGAGGTGCACTTTTTTTTTGTTTAGTCAATTTGCGCACGCAGGCTTCATATTTTTTCCTCAAATTCAAAATTATCCTAGTAAGAATGTTCCAGTTGAGACAAGGGAATTGCTTTTAAAATGTTCTTCTATTTCTAAAGATTGCATAACACCTATGAAATTAACCAAATTTAATCTCTTTAAAATATCTTTGAAATTTTTAAAAAATTTACTTTGGTGAACAATTATAGTTTTTAGCAATAGTAATGCTAAGCATGTTACTAAGAATAACTAACTTTATACGTTTGAAAAGCGAAACAATGTTGCACAACATCAATTGTTGTTTATGAATTTCATTCTGCTATGTAATTAATTTTCATAATCACTGAATTGTGACTGAAATTCTATTATGGTAAGTAAAGATTTATTTTGTTCAATTGAATCACTAAACTTTGATTTCTATTTATTGTGATTTATTAATATTTTATTTATTTTATTTATTTAAATTGATTTTATGCTTTGGATTTTTGTTATAACCCATAAAAATAGAAATTTAAAACTCTGTCATGAATAAAATCTAAAATAATTCAATGATGGAATAAAAATTGTAAAGAAACATAAGCTAATAAATTACAATAGATTAAAAATTAAAATTTAGTGATCTAATTGAACAAATCAATTTTTAGTAACCATAATAGAATTTTGGTTATAATTTCAATGATTGTTGATATAAATTATCGTGATTCTGGTAGTGATGGTAATGATCAATATTTTTAAAATTAGATAAGGGATTAAATTGGTTAGATGGTTGGTTTTGATTTTGATTAATTTGATTGATTTAATCGGTCGATATTTAATAGGTGATTTTTAAAGTTTTTTAGAAATAAATATGTATAGGTTAAAAAAACCCTGACCTCTTAGATTTTTTCATATTACACTATTTAATCATTCACTATCAAAACTATATTAAAACATCTCTTTATTTTAATTTTGTTAGACTGTTAAAGTTTTTGTTAAATTGATATGAAAAGTTAATATTGTCATTTATTTTCATTTAATTTTTAGTATATACATCACACCATCATATTAAAAGATTAAACATAAACAATTACTGCCATCACTGTTATAATATGAAATATAAACATAAATATTCAAATTTCAACCGCTTAAAAGAACTCAAATTTTGATAATAATGAAAATAACAAGATCAATATCTCAAAATCAATTACATAATTATTTTTAACAACAAATGAAAACTAATTGTGCAATTGTAACAAAAAAAATTTACAAGTCACTTATTAGATCCTCAATTGAATCTTACTCACCATTACTCATACAATCCATAAATGAAAGTCTATGAATTTAACTCCATCTAATGCCACATTAATATTATCAAAGTCGTTTGTTGCTCAGCCATGAACAAATTCAAATTGTTGGTCATCATCACGTTAAGAACATCAACTGGAGAAATGACAACTTCAAGTCCAAGATCCCAAACTTCTTCCTCTACTATAATTGGAAGCATTAAAAAACTAATTTATTTTAAAAACAAACAAAAGAGTAAAAAGTACATAAAACAATAAAAGACTCATTCACAAAATCCTATTATAGAGACCCATCTAGCAAACCAATAAAGATCCATCCACACACACACACACACACACACACACACACACACACACACATATATATATATATATATATATATATATATATATATATATATATAATCAAGGCAAAAAACAATTAAAAAAAAATCAAAATCAAAATGTTGATCAAATTCATCTAACTTAAAATTATATTATTTTGGAAAAAAGTTTAAGATTTTCTAAAAATTACACTATTTTACTCAAAATTTAAATATTAAATTATATATATATATATATATAAAATCAAATTGTTACTTTCATGAACAATTACTTTACCAAAACACCTGCTTGCAGATAATTTATTTTTAAATCTAGGATATGTGGACTTGATGATGAACTTGAAAATTATAGTTTCCTTTAGATTGAGAATGAATTCATAGGAAATTGAGCCCTTGAAACCTTTGTAAGCTTACATGGCTTGATGGGATAGAATTTTAGAATTTAAGGATAAGCTATATCATTTTGGTTAGGCCTAAATTGACTAGAAAATAAATTTTTTAAAACCTTAAATTCCCTTTAGCTTTTGGAAATGCAGATTGCCAAAGCAAGTGTAGAGTTCCTTGGCAAGAATTTTGAAAATGGACAATACAAATCAGGACCACACATAGCTGCTGAGCTGTTAAGATTCTCAGACAATGATTTGTCTAAAGAGTAGGTCCAGCAATTCTTAGAGCTTATATGGTATCAGAGTTGGGTTCGTTCATTTTTGCAGGAGGTGAATAATATGTATGATTGGAGGCTAGCGATAGTCATTCCATATGGAAAACCCTAGTGTCAGTACAATTTTATCCTCTGAAACAACCTCATCTTCACAAACCACTCCTACTATACCCTTAACCATTACTATTCCTCCACCACCAACCTTTAGAAGATCTAGCTCTTCTAAAATAAATTATTTATGTGAGTTAAGCTATATCCTTGATGCCTAAAAAATCCAAAATACAAATATCCCATTCCTCAACCCTTATGATGCTTTCTAAAAAAATAAGAACTTTTGGACAAGGTTTATCAGAACTCTGATTAGACAATCTTCTAAGTCTATTAGATAGTATGTCTAGTCTTCTAGCTTTGACCAGTGGCCTGTTTAAACAACCAGAAAAAAAGTTTATCACCTTGGAGATCCCACCTGAGTTTATCCAACAGTGGATAAATCAAGGATATTCACATCTTCATTTTGGAGCTATCAGGATTGCTGTCAGTTATCATGGCAGGAAAGACTTACCTGTCTTTGCTAAGATAGCCTTGTTAGACAATTGGTATATGAAGTATCAACATGTTATCATAGGCACTGTAGAAACTTTGTTAAATGCGAGATCTGTCATGTTCACATTCTATCCCAATTTTAACATATCTTTATGAGATCTGCATGTCTTAAATGTGATCAATGTCTAGATCCAGATTACCGGAGCTCGTCAAGTCGCTTTTGCAATGGTAGCTACCCTTCACTATCAAATGATCTATCAAATCCAAAACCATGCCATAGACTTATTTTTGCCTCATGAGAATGATGCTTTGTTGATTATGGCAGATACCTAGAATGCTCCTACATGCATCCATATTCCTAGACAAATCTTTAGGGATGAGCTAATCAAGCTGCTGCCAGAAAAATGGGTAACAAGCTATGAAAAAATGCATGAGAGCACTCAACTAGTTTAGTCCTATGAACCAATCTATTATCGAAGAGCAGATAGTATGGTGGAAACCAGATTTGAAAGGTCCTTACCTTTAGAAGGAGGTAGTGTTTTCACTACACAGTTCATGATGACTCCTCATAAACTAGAGATAGACATGCCCATTCTATATTTCAAAAATAATGGAACTCCTGTGTATCCATTCAAAAGAGATGGTCGCTGTTTCTTTGACGAATGTGACTGTAATGATTGCCTCAATGACTGGGAAGACATTGAAGAAAAAAAGGCAAAGAAAAAAAAAGAAAGGCGAGTGCTTGAAAAGAAACCTAAGGAAACTATTTGAAGATGGAGATCCTATTGTAGGATTGCTTGGGGAACCCTCAGGTAAATACGATTATATTGTCAAATGTGGTTTAGATCCTGTCCAACCATCACCACCATCCTCTTCAAAACCTTCACCACCCTCAAATGCTCCTCAAAACACCTATGCTCTCCCTTGTTACAAACAAGCCTTAAAATGGATTAAAAAAGGGTCTCATTTACCTGTACACCAAACACCTAAACCTTTACCACAAATATGCATGTACCAAACCCCACTTTCTAAGGAAGATTTTCCTCTTCTTTCAGACCAAACAAACCTTGACACCCAGATAAGGACCATGATACATATCAAGAATCCTATTGGTATTGATTCTAAAGGATAAACCTTTGAGCATAACACTTGCTGAAGCAGTTCTTAATTGACAATCTAATAATGCTCAGGTCCAAAATAGGATTCTTCGAAACATTGAATCTAAAGTTGATAAGGTTTCGTTACAGGTCCAGAAGGTAGATGATAGACTCTCAGAACATCAAAATGATGTTTATGAGTCGATGATTCGTCTGCAGGTTCAACTTGATGAAAAACATAGGGAGGTCATGAGACTGGTCGATCAACGGGCCCAGTCAGGAGAAATTCAGAGAAAAATAGCTGAGATTCAAAAATTAAAAGACCAACTAGAAAGGATTGAAAAAAATTTCCAAGCCTCCCAAGCTCTACCTAAACACCGAATCCATGATCCTTTTGAAATTCCAATCCCTCAGACCTACCCATTAAAACCTCCAGTCCTCAAAATTCCAACTACTACTGAGCAAGAACACTTTGGCCTTTCTATCGACCTTTTTCATAAAAAGATGAAAGCCGAAAAGTTTTTAGAAACTCAAGATGCATTTATGCATAAATCTTTAGCAAAGTCAGTTGAAAAGCCTAATAATCCAAAACCACCTGAAACTCACATGATGAACCCTATCACGTCCTACCTAGACAAAGCCTCTACCTCTATACCCTCATTTTCCATGGTTAATTCCAAATATGAACAATCCTTCTCTCAGTCTGAGTTTGATACTTCTGTCTCTACTTCTGAAGACTAAACTGAAGAAGATACAGCTCCTAATCAATTTATGGTTGGCCCCTATACTCAAGAGTCAACCACAAATCCTGCATACACTATAGATCCTCTAGATGAAATGGAAACTTCAAGGCCTAAGCCTGACAGATAGGCGAATTACCACAGTGGGGGGTCCATGTTCACTCTGGACAACATTAGTCCAGATCTATATAGAGATCGATTCCAGGAGTTTCGAGCATAAATCAATTCGCAAATTAAAAAACTTGGAGTAGTAATTCATCAGGTTCTTGAAGAATTCATGACCAGAATAACAGAAAGAATACAAGATTGGTATATGTCATGTGATGAATATTCCAAGCTAAAAATGGTGCAAAGTCTAAGCATAGCAAAATTTTTTGGAATGCTTTATGCTGAGTTTGTGGAAAAGCCCTAAGAAGTTATGGGTATTATCAGGAGAGAGTATTTTAATATGAAGTATTGTTCCTTACTAAAGAGAGATTTGGACCTACACTACAAAAAAATGTCAAAAAGATACTATCAATTGGGAGGATGGGCAAGTCCATATTTAAAAAAAGCCTTTATTACTTCTCTTCCTGAAATCTTGGCTACTTTTATGCACCAGATTATCTGACAAAAAAAAAAAAATCTATTAATGACTTAACATTTGATGAGATGTATCAACTTATGATTCAAGAGGTAGAAAAGCTTTACAATGAACGAAAGGTCATTCACCAGATGTTGTATAGACAGAAGAATCTGTCATTAAAGAAATCCTGCCGCCAAACAGATCTTTTGATTAAATGTGCAGAAGATGAGAAGAGTTGTTCTTGTCCAACAAAAAAGAAGAAGTATTACTTCAAATTTAACATTCCAAATAAGGTTCCAGGAGAAAGAAATGGAAGTTCTTCAAAAAGAAGCAATACAAAGGCCATAAAAAGTCCAACAAATGCTATTTGTGTGGTAAGAAAGGACATTTTGCTAAAATTGTCAAGACAAGTCAAAGCAGACAACACAAATGATAGAGCATATTCAAATATCTACGTTGATCTAGAACATGCATATATTGAGTCTCTATTCTCTGTAGAAGATGAAGCTTCTCTAGATACTATTTTTGCTATCCAAGAACAATCTTCTTCTGATGAAGAATCCAATTATCAAGGACTTCCTTATAGTAATGCCATGGTCCCCCTTGCTTGCCTCCAAGAAAAAGCAGAACTAGGAGATCATCCTATTCCTTTGGCTTTTGTCCATATCTTGTTAGAGAAATTTGCCAATTCCATCAAGGCTGTTGCCTTCATTGATACAAGTGCCCATCTATCTATGATGAATCCTAAGGTCCTTCAAAGTATTGCAAACCTTACAAAAAATATTTTTTGGCTGCTAATGGTGAGATTTTCCACACAAGCCTTAGGCTTGTTATTAGAAATTGGTTGCAGGATACATTCTTTCCAGGCTGCAGGATACATTCCAGATTCTTAGGCTTCTGATTGCCTAATAAAGATTTGGTAGTTGGATTTGATTTCTATTGGAAATTGGCTTAGCTCAAAGTTTTACTAATGGACCTAAAGTATAAAGGATATTGTCAGCCTTTCACCATAATCACCTCTTTTTTCTCAACAACCTTTTTAGCTGACTAGATTCCTTCCACTATTTCCACCATTGTGCAAGACCTACATACTCATTACTGTGTAGATAATCACACAACCTTTTTAGCCAAAAACCCAAATCCATTATAGAAAAATCTAGACTTCTTCATAAGCTTGCCCTTTAAGCTTAATGAAGATATCAATCCTATAAAGCCACCCATCTTGGTATGAATCCTGATGACTTGGCCTTAGCCTGCAAAGAGTGTTTTTGAGCTTTTAGCCCACGACCTTATTGAGCCTATAAATTCTGATTAGGCTTACCAGACCTTTTATGTGAACAAAAGATTAGAATAAGCCCGAGGTAAGAAGAGACTTGTTATTGACTATCAGCCCCTGAACCACTTTCTCAAAGACGATAAATTTCCATTACCTAAAATTTTTTCACTGTTTGTTCATTTGTCGCAGGGTAAGATCTTTTCGAAATTTGATCTTAAAGCAGGATTGTAGCAATTAGGTGTCCAGCTGAAAGATAGACCCAAGACAGTTTTCTGTATTCCTAATCGACATTATCAATGGCATGTCATGCCATTTGGTCTTAAAATTGTTCCATTACTCTTTCAGAAAGCTATGATCAAGATCTATAAGCCAATCGTCCATAGTGCTTTAATTTATATTGATGATATTCTATTATTTTCTCCAGATATAGAATCTCATAAACAGATCCTACAACAGTTCACAGATCTAATGAGGAAGTACCAGATTATGCTCTCTCCTATCAAAATGCAGATCGCCAAAGCAAGTGTAGAGTTCCTTGGCATGAATTTTGAAAATGGACAATACAAACCAGGACCACACATAGTTGCTGAGATGTTAAGATTCCTAGACAATGATTTGTCAAAAAAGCAGGTCCAATAATTCTTGGGAATAACCAATTATCTCAAGGACTTTGTCCCCCACTTCATTAATCATGCACGCCCACTACAACAACTATTGAAAAAAGAGCCCATTCAGTGGAGTCTGTGTCATACGCAAGCTATAAAAGCTCTAAAGCAGCTTATGCAGAATCTACCACCTCTTTAGATTCCCTCCACAGGAAAACAAATTCTTCAGATCGATGCTAGTGATAATTATTAGGGGGCCATCCTGTTAGAAGAAAAAGAAGGGAAAAAATGCATTTGTGCACATGCAAGTGGAGCTTTCAATGACTCAAAGTTGCACTATCACCCCACGTTCAAAGAGATCTTGGCCATTAAAAATGGGGTTAAAAAGTTTGAATTCCATTTGATCGGTCATCATTTTACTGTTTTAATGGACTGTTCATCCTTTCCATGTATGTTAGAATTCAAATGAAGGACTTTTCCTCATCCTCAATTACTTCATTGGAAAGACTAGTTCAGCAAGTATAACTTTGATGTTCAACATATAAAAGGGGATGTAAATCTCATTTCGGACTTGCCATCCAGACCACAATCTATCTCTCCTTGGTCACTAAAGACATTACTTTCCCTTTCTTTTTTATGGCTACCTCCTTTGCATCATCAAGCACTCCCCAAAATCCAGCTTCAAGTCTTCTCCAGGAAAAATTTCTCAAAATAGGACTAGCCCCATAAGTCCAACTTCCCACTACTTATACCAAGATATCAAGAGTGGCAATAGAATAACTATTTGCCTATTAGATTGTCCTCCTACGCACTTTTAGACCTGTTTTCATGGACATTCTAGGCTTCCATCCTTCCCATCCATTCCTCAAGGTTTATACCTTTATGGATTTCACTACGGTTAACAATGGAGGATGGATGTGGCCTAAAGAGTTACTGAGATTCCTATGGTACTTCTATCAACTCTACACTATAAAAGTGGAAGTATGTCCCAATCATCTTTGGTCCTATCTCATAGAGATTCACAGAGGTACCAGATACAATCTTTACCTTGTTACATTTCTTAAGTGGTTCCAACCCCTTAAACAGGTGGATTGAATCTCTTAAGGGAAGATATCAATATTGCGAACCCCAAACAGCTCTGCACAAATGGATAGTGTATACCTTCCACAAACCTTGTCTTATTGGACCATCAGGAACAACTCCCAAGCCAATGGCCTGTTTTCATGTTTATAAGGAAAATCAATTCTCTCTCTAGACAGATGCCCTCGATCATCATGAAGAATTTTAAGAATTTCAGAGATACATGTGCAGACAAAATATGATTGTTCCTAAAGAAATATGACCTACCCTAGCTAAAGATGCATTATGGGATGTTCTACCTTCTAGTTATTAATAAAGTTTGAAGGATGCTAATAGCAACTGGGGAAAGTTGCCTGATTCGCTAACTTCACAATGACTCATCTGGGACAAGCTACATCCTAGAACCGGATTCACAGGACCCCTATGAAGCTTATGACTATTACATGAAGTTCCATTACTTTGATGATGAAGTGGAAATAATAGAGGCCCACAGACGAGATGAACACTACGAGCACATGAATCTATCCCTTTCTCATGAACTAATATTAAAGTAAAGTGTGACTAAAGTGTGCTAAATAATTGTTCTACTTTTACTGTAGGCCTATGATACTCTAGGTGTCCTATAAAGTTAAGTTGGTATTGTCTTTATTTTTTGAGTGTTTTCTAGATCGACTAAGATTCGATCTTATCTTCTCCTTTATCCCTACAAGTTTCTCTTGTATGAAGGCATAACCCATTTGGGAACAACCTGCCAAGTTTGAAATAAACCATGAGTTTCTAAATATCTCTTGCCAATAGCCAACATGATTACTATTTTCATTCTTCAGCTATCTTAAGATTTAAATAGCTTTGTGTTGGACTAGGATAATCAATCCTAGGTTTAGAACCTCTTTTGATCTTAACAAAGTAAATTGATCATCACTAATATTTCAAATAAGTGTTGTTGTTGCAGAATTGAATCAATCTCTTAAGGAGAAATGAAGAAGTTGATGAATTCCAAAGTAACATGTAAATCACGACCGCGACTCATGTTAAGACATGCTGAAAATCAAGCAGGTGAAATCGCAGTGCCATTCTCGATCGCGATCCTTGAAAAGAAAGAAGTCAGATTGACACAGATGAATTCGCGGTAGAAGTCTCGGCTGAGTCGCAACCGCGAATTTCAAAGAAATTCAAGAGGGAAGCAAGTCCACAACCACAGCCTGACAAGTGTCCCATAAGACTGTTGAAAGTCAAAAATCGCGGAGACATTTTGCTGGTAGCGACCACGATCCTTGTAGAAGAAAGTTAACCAATTTGGCAGTTCGATTCGCGGCTTCTGTCGCGTCCTGTGCAAGAAAAACTCGCGACCGCGACTTCTGAAAGTAGGTGAAGGACAACGACTATATTTTCCTAGTGAACTAATAAGAAGCTGCCACGTGGACTAGCCGTTAGAAACAAACGGGGTTTCCCTTGAAGAATTTGGATTTCG
>CATIWR010032955.1:0-44198 GCA_949677035.1 Omphalea diandra | reverse complement strand
AAACTCCCAACTGGAATGAAGGAAGATGAAATCGACATGACTGAGGTTATTGGGTCTGTCGTCAAAAGGAAAACTGATCTCGGCTTGGTTCCTACTCTTCGCAATCCATTGCCTCTCCGGGCGTAATAATCATATTTAATTATTTAGCACATTTCAATTTGATTGTATAAGAATTCTTTGAAATAATAAAAATGCAGGTTGTCTTTTTTTTTTTTTCTAGTTTGTTTTTACCCCCTGATAAATTTTTAAATCATATTATGAATTTGTAAACCAAAATATACTTTTTATTCATCAGCAAAAAATTAATGTTATTTCTTAAAAAAAATATGGCAGAATAAAGTGACCCTTAAAGACATGAATTTTTCATCAGATATGGAACAGAGCCTGGTCCTCACCGGGAACGGTCGTTATTTCATGGATTCGTGTCCATATATATGGACTTGAGATCTATTGCACGTGTTATAGTAAAAAAAAAAAAAAAAACGCAGTGCTCTTCTTATTTGAATGCATCTTTTCTCTGTCATATATATTTTTCCTTTGGTGTACTTCTTTTATTTTTTTTTATCTTGTTTTATCTTTTTATTTTTCTAAAAAATGAAAATTTTATTTTATGAAATTCAATGTAGATATATATAATTTATTTAATCTAATAAATATTTAGTTTACATTATATATAATATCAAAATATAAAATATAAATTATAAAAAATAATATAATAATAAGAAAAATATAATTGTATTAAAATCGTCAATTAAAAATAAAATAATACAATAATTTATGATTAATTATAATATATTTTAGATTTAGTATATAAATAAAACCTACAGTTTATAAAAAATAAAATTTTAATTTATTGATAATGAATCTACAGTTTATATTAAAATGAAACTATATTTTACAAAAATTAACTTACAGATAATGAATTTATAATTTATATCAAATGAACATATAGTTTACAAGAAATAAACCTACAGTTTACAAAAAATAAACTTACACTTTGTTGATAACGAATATTCAGTTTATATCAAATCAATTTATAGTTTACAAAAAATGAACTTACAATTTACTGATAATAAATATAAAGTTTATACCAAAATAAACTTATAATTTATAAAAAATAAACTTATAGTTTACTGATAATAAATCTGCAGTTTATACTAAATAAACTTATAATTTATAAAAAATGAATCTACAGTTTACAAAAAAATAAATCTATATTTTACAATAAATGAACTTATGTATTTAAACTAATCAACCTACATCATGTAATAAATAAACCACAAAAAAAACATAAAATTCATTTAATAATATTGAACATAAATTAATATAATATAATAGTTAATATTATATTAAAGTGGAAATATATTAATATGATATTTAATATAATTTAATATAATAATATATTTATATAAATTAATTAATATAAAATATAAATTATATATAATATCATAAATTATATAATTATAATAATATAATTAAATAATATAAAATAGTTATATATTAATATAATTATATATTATAGTAGATTATAATTATTAATATAATTATATATAATATATAAAAACACACAAAAATCTCATTTATAAAAAAAGCAAAAAAAAGAAAGAAAACTAGTTGTGCAGAAGAGAGGTTTTTTTTTTTTAAGTTTTGCACGCGTCATGAACTTTTGATCCATATTGTTATGTGAACAGAAGTCTATGATATAATTTACCTTATTGGAATGATCAACATCATAATAATTCCTTTAGTGGTCATTGCTAGCCCTATTTGCTTATAGTGAATTCGAATTTTTGGAAAATTATTTGTTTTATTTTAGCTAATGACTGACTTAGTTGCAAACTCTAATTAAGTTTATTCAAGTTGAATATTGATAGCCCTTAAGTCAAACGTCATTGATACATGAACTTGATCACATGAAGCATTTGGCTTTGGTAACGCATCATAGTATATTTAGTGATATATCATTTAGTCAACTCTTGACTAATAGCATGTCAAGTTAGTGCGAATATGATCAGATAGGACAATCTCTGAATTTAGCCTAATAATGTTCGACAAACCATCAACATAACTAATTCCCTATTTTCAGCCTGCATAATTAAGGAATAATCAAATTTAAGATATTCTCTATCAAATCAAATGACTATTATTTTTCAAATATAAAAGGAACGTCCAAGACAATAGGTAGACATCTTAACCTCTCTCTACTTTCTCAATTTTTTTAATTTATCTTCTCTAAATTTCATTTACTGACTTAAATATTAGAGTGATTTTGGACATCCCAACCATTTTTTGCTCACTTTTCTTTATACGAGTTAGCTATCATCAAGCTTTGTGAATTAAGAGCCATCAAATATTATAATATTTAAATTCTATTTATTTATTTATTTTTAAGCTCGAAAGTTTAAGATCAAGCTTAAATTTATTATTCAACACTTAAATTTTTAATTGTTTTGATCAAATTTGAATATATTTGCAAGTTTAGCTACCGAATAAAAATTATACAATTTTGATATCAGTTTTATAATTGTATTTCTGTATAATAATATATACTCATTTTAGTTTCATCAAGTTGGACATGCATGATCATAAACAAAAAAAAAAATAATAATAATAATTTGAGACGTTTTAGGTCTTTAGTATGCTCTGCATATTCCGATAATTAAAAGTATCATATTATAAATTTTCAAATCATAAGCGTTCCTTTGGAACACCTAAATATGAGTTAATTATTCTAATATGATATAATAATTATTGGATCATATTTATTTTATTTTGAATCTGTTTTATTTCTGAATGACGACAGTTTTGAATTTTTCGATTGCATTTTTTATATCAGAAAGATTATTAAAATGAGTATATTTTTATGGTAAAGACATAGAAGTAAGAGTGACCTAAATATGAGATAAATAAATTACTAATTTTTATTTATATAGTAATGTCTATATTATGTGATATAAAGTTCACTAATTTTTAAAAAATAATTTATATATATTTTTGTGATAGATGCCGAGGACAAATTTGATATTTACCTATTAAATCCATGAAATTTTAGTAATTCATCCAAACTAAAGTTGACAATTCATGTTTGGGATACATATATAACACAAACATGCTCTATTTAATTAATTGTCAAAATTTTTAATTTTAACTTGAACATATTTATAAATTAAGTTATGCAATACAATTCGTATAAGTCATAACTAAAACTATGTAGATTAGTTCAGTTTAAATTTTGAATTCTAAGATTTTATATTCTAATAACATAACATTTATGAATTTTTTATTTCATAAATTTATTCAAATTCATATTTTAAAATTCATCATGCCAAACGAAGCCTATCCACTATCTTCACCTCCTTGTGGCAAATTCGACATTTGATATTCGTTATGTTCCGTATGTTTGCAATGGCATTCTTTATCAGTCTCCATATGAAGCATTGTAGCTTTGGAGGCAAACTAGCCTTCTAAACTGGTTTTCAGTCCTCGAAACTAAAGGATCTATTTGAAGCAGGAGCTGCAGAATTCTCATCTTCCAAATCAATCAAAACATAATAAGCAAATTTCACAAAAAAGCTACCAGATTTGGTGTAATGTCGCACAACTTTATGATGACTATCAGAGTGGTCAATGAGAATATTAGAGATAACTCACGTTCTTGTATAGGGAAGATAGATTGTAGGACTAACATCTTCCCTCATATGTCTTAAATCTGGGCATATTAAGTCAGCCCCATGAAAGCCTCTTCCCCTTCTGTTGGTCGGATTGTTTTGTTTTGTTTTTTTTTTTTTTTGAGAAATAAAGTAGCGATTATCATTAATAAGAACGAAGTCTTACATCATCAAGAACTATGAGATCAATTAGCTGTGGAACTTCCTCAAACCAACTATGCTCATCACTAGCATCAGCAGCAAAGTGTGCCAAAGCATGCGCAACCTTATTAGTTGAACGCCTAACAAACTTAAATTCAATCATTGCTACCTCTTTGGCAAGAGTTGTAACGTCTTCCACCAGCATATATCGGGTAATTTTTACTCGTGAACTATTTTTATAATAGTCATAATTATTTTTTTTTTATCGTTAAAGTCACTAAACTAATAAGTATTTCAGATTAGTTTTTGTGGATTTTTAATGTATAAAATTTCAATTATGTCCCTGATTTTTTTAAAATTGCATATTAGTCCAAATAAATTTAACCCCATTTTCTATCATTTAAAGACTATTTAAGCCCAAAAATGAAAAATTCATATTTTGCATATATAAATTTATTAAAAGAATATAAAAATAATAAAAAAATAAACATAATATCATTTTACGGTCCTTAATAACAATTTATATTTTCTCTAATTAATTATTATTTAATTTTCATTATTATCTCAAAAATTTTTTAAATCAGTTTTCTCATATTTAATTTTCATTTCACATAAATTTTTTTGAAATGAGAGAGAATTCATCATTTTTCTTATTTAAAGTAAAAATAATTTTAATTTTACATGCCAAAATAAAATATATGTTAATAATAATATTTATATGTAATAAATTATTTTAAAAATATTTTCATCATGAAATTTTTTTAATCTTAACTTGAATTTTAGAGTTAATATTTAGAGAAATTAATTATTTAAGTACATCATAGTCTTGATATCTCTTTCAGCCACTACATGTCGAATCCCGGTTTATAAGATTAACTCCAGAGCCCATCTTATAGCCATGCCTTCCATTAGTGAGCTGCTACCTTGGATGTTCACCTTCTTCGAACCTGCCAACAACACCTCACCACCGCCAACCTGCACCATGCATCCCAACCCAGAAGTCCCATTTTTATACTCAACCACGTCAGTATGGATAACCTTCATATAACAGAACGCCCAATAAGTGACATATGTCCTTCAAACGAAAGACACGTGTCTTATGAAGAGATGAGTCTCTTACAGCAGCTAACCCGTCAAAAGCAAATAATGGAAGAACAAACGGTTAAGAAAACTAGAAAACTGAATGACCATGCCGCTCAAAAAGTTCACTAGAGGACAAAGATAAATAATGTTTGGATACCGAAAGATGATTATAAATTATACTGTCTCTACGGATATTTTGAAAATATACAGAGAAAGATAACGATTATTATTCTTGACACTATTTGAGAAGAATTCATAAGAAGCAAAAGTATAAATAATTATCTTTTCTACACTTCTAAAGTATATTTTTGCTAGGATTTTACTATTGCATATCATTATTCTCAAACTTTCAACCTCTTTTGTTACTCTTTTCTTTACTGACCTAAAAGTCGGAGAGATTGAGAAATACCCAATCTCACCTTAGCTTACATTTGCTCATTTCCTGGCAAGTCATTCATTCCTCTTAGAGAACAAAGGGCCATCAAGTATTAAGCTTGCCCATTCCACCATTCGGTTTTTCCCAGATTTTGGATGCTACTACCCGTTTACCCTTCATCTCCCGCTCTTGAGCAACTTGATACTCATGAAGTAACAGAGCAGACCTTGAAACGGCATCGTTTAACACTGGATCTTTACCTTCAAGGCAGTAGAGATTTCGAGCACTCCAATCAGACCATGCTAATATACAAAACAGTCCCACATATTAACAACTTCACATTTGTATTATTTATTATTAATATAAAAAATATAATACATAAGTGATGGTTTCGTTGTATTAATATTTATGACTCCGCTGATTATAATTTCTAGCTTTACTACTGATGATGAAACAATATTTTTTTTACCAATTGTTTTTATTACTTATTTTATAAAATTTCAAATATTTATGATTTTTTTATTATTTTAGATAATATTTTTAAATTAAAATATTTTAAAAACAATAGATAAGTCATACCATATGATAAAATATTATTCATATATTTTAAAAAGATTATGAAAATAAGTATTATTTAAAAATTTAAATTATATATGCATAACTTTTTTAAAATTATTTAATAGCTGATGATAAATTCTATAATTATTTAGATAATTTTTGAGGATCTACAAGACATTATAGTGTTAATCTTAACTTCTCTTTTTTATGCAAACACAACTTTTCTTTTTCAGAAAGAAAAAAACGTAAGCATTCTTTTTTACAAATTGAATACGTTAATCAATTTTTAAATGTATAGTATCAAATCCTCTATAACCATAGAATGTTTTACAACTATAATTAGCTAATATAATAATTTAAAATCTAACTATAGTACTAATATAATGAAATATATTAATTCCCCAACGTTCTGTAAACAGCATTCAAACAATAATACGGACTAAAATAGATAAACCTTCAGGTTTTTTATCATTGAACTTTATATTTTATGTCCTTGCTTATTTAAAATGAACAAATTATTAAGACTTTTTATACATGAATAATATTGTTTTAATTTTATATCATAAAATATTTTATTTGTAATATAATACTTTTTATTAATAATTAAAAAATATTTTTATAACTTCAAATGTTGTAGATTTAGCCAATACCTTTTTAAAATAATACTGTCACTATTTTTATTATTTAAATTGAATATCATGCCGTCCATATATTATGATAATTGTGTAAAGATTATACTTTTTTTTTTTTTTATCGAATTCTATGAAGTGATATTTTATTTTGTTAGACTCATGATCAAAAAATGCAAAATTTTATTTTATTTTTATCTTCACCTTTCTTAAGAATATACCCAAACATGCTGCTACAAAATTTAGAGTTTAATATATTATAATAAATAAAATATTCATATTTGAATTTATTTTTATTTTGTATAGAGAAGAAGTTTATTGTTTAATTTATATTAAATTTCATAACTAATCATCAAAGAAAAACTAATTCTTCACATTCAAATTATAATTTTGATTAATACTTTACAATAACTTATAGTTTGAAAAGAGTTTATTACCAAAATTTAACAAAATAAGATTGGTGTTGTATATAAATTATTAATTTATTATAATATCATGTAATGAGAGCATTATTTTTTATTGAGCTATACAAAAATAATAAAAAAAATATGTATTTGATATTACAATTAGTTAATGATCAAAATAGTTTAAATGAAGGGAAAAAAAAAACCTAATAAACAACCTTAATATAAAAAAAAGATTCATTTAAATTTATCACAAAATAATTAACAATAATACACCATAATGTAAAATTATTTTTATGTCCCAGTTTTTTTTTAAATTCTTTACCCAAACTTTTAAAATTGAAAATATTATTGCTTCACCATCTAATTAAAAATAATAGTTAAATGACAATTTAAAATTCATTTTAGTGATAATTAAAAATAGATAAAAATTTTAAAATGTTATTTTTTTTCTCCTTTTTAGAAGTCAACTGACAAATATTTACTTTTTATGTTGTAAGAATCAATTAAAAAAGTAAGTATATATAATAAAAATATAGCTTCATATAAGATGCAAAAAGTAATCAACTTAACTAATAAAAATAATAAAAAGAGAGAGAGAGAGAGAGAGTGTATATATATATATATATATAAAATAATAAAAAGAGAGAGAGAGAGAGTGTGTATATATATATATATATATATATATATATATTGGGGTATTACAAATAATTTTTGCAACTCTATAACTTGATTCTTACCCATCCTAAGATCAAGAATGAAAAACTTTTATAATGATGAGGACAATCACTCTTTGATGGAAAGCTTTTATTGATCTTTTGTAGAGTGGCAAATATGCTAGATTGAATAGGTTTGTGTCAGATCAATTTTAGATCAGATTATTTTTTTAGTCGAATAAATTTTGATATTTTTTAGATAGATTTAGATTAGATCATCAGGTCAAGATATACTTAAATTCTTAAATATATAATATTCATTAAATTTAATTTGTTAAATTTAATTTATAATAAATAACATAACCTTAATAATAGCCTCGTTTAACATAAAAATTATTTCTCTTTGCACTACTTACATATTTATTAAATAATTACTTTAAGTTTATCAAATCATTAAATTCATAATAATATGTAGTTAAATAAATTCAAAATCTACTTTTATATATATATATATATATATCATTTTCCTTAACAACAATTATTCTTATATTATTTAAATCCTCAAATTAAATCTTAAGTTTAAATAAAATTATAAATAAATATATTTTAATAACTCAAATATTTATAGCTCTAGAATCTCTTAGCATAGGATGTAACATCTTCAACCTTATTAACTTACATTTTAATTGCATTATATTTGCATATATACATCACATGACATAAGCATGCAATAACACTTACATTATTGCATTTGAGGTATTTGAATATGAATATGATGTATGCATAATTGTACTGCAAATTATCACATGTGACATGCATATTATTATAACTTAAGTAAGAGTATCTTGAAACTTATTAAATGTATAAGTATCTGATGAAAATAAGTAGAGGGACAAAAGTGATGAATGAATGAAGAAAAGGGACTACAAGATAAAATTAAAACTTCTAACTAATAGAAATAAACAACCAATCTTTTGTCTTATTAGAATATGAATGCAAATTGAAATTCTCTACCATTAGGGCTAATAAGGGAGGAGAAAAATGGGGGATACAACAAAAAAGGGAGACTAAATAAAAAAATAAAAAAATAAAAAAAGAAAGAGGGAAAGAAAGAAAGAAAGAAGAAGAAGAAGCAGAAGAAGAATAAGGAGAACAAGGGAGAAAAATAAGTTAACTAAGAAGAAATCTTGAGGTTTTCTAACTTTTGTAAAAGGTGTGTGATTTTATATTTCTTTCCCCATGAAATTTCTTCTCCATGGAATATTGACCATGAACAATTACAGGGGCTATAAAGTGATTGTAGTTAGGATTCACGTATGAGAAGTTGTAAGTGAATATGAGCTGAATTTAGTTTTATTTTGTTTTAAGGGCAAATTCATGATGATTTTTTAGGTTGGACAGATTCATATGCTTATTTTGAGTAAATTGAGATCAAATAAAAAACTCACTTTTAAAATCTAATAGAAGTGGCAAATAAATCAAATTGATCATGTTCAAATTAAGTTAATTTTGAATAATATTTTAGGCAAATTGGGTCAATTAAGTCAAAACATTAAAAAAAAAAATTGTTATCTTTAGATATCAAGTAAGATTATCTTGGATGAGTCATATTTTTTATTCTTTTACGTAAAAAAAATATTTTGAATTTAAAATATTTTAATAATTTAAATTATATTAAATTTGGATTATTTAAGATCAACACAATTTGAAAGGTTGATGGCTTGAATCTTTAATTTAGAATCAAGTCATTTTGAGTCTTATTCAATTTCTAGTAAAATAAGGTTTTTGAGTCATATCAGAAATTGTCACCGCTATCTTGCAACAACTTGAATAAAAGTCAAACTCTTTAAATAATAAAAATTAGTTAACTCAAAATTTTAATTAAGAAGTATTTTTAAAACCAAAATATTTAATAGAAGGTTTTTATGCTCTTAACAAATGATATATATTATTATATATATATTACTTAAAAGAATCAAAACCAAAACCAAATATTTTAAAATCAAAATATTTTTTTACTTAAAATATTATTTTATTTCTTTAAATAATAAAAATTGGTTAACTCAAAATTTAATTAAGAAGTATTTTTAAAACCAAAATATTTAATAGAAGGTCTTCTTAGTGTTTCAACAAATGGCACGCACACACATACACATATAGAAGAATGGACATCCATGATCTTCTTCAATTTTCACTCAATCGCATTCCTATCCACAATACCCTCCTCAATGGCCTCCTTTTCCAGCCTAGATCGGCCAATTGTTTTTTTTTTCGCTTTTTTGCCTTGTGTCTATACCTTGCATTATCTTGCGATCCTTTTCAATGTTTCAGTAATTGTGGAAGAAATCTTAGCCCGACTAGAAGTCGACCAAAAAGGAATAAATGTTGACTTGGAAAGTTCTAGCTTTATAGCTTTTATAAAAAACAACCAATCTCAAACTAGTGTCCCTTCCATGAGCGAACATGCAACCTTTCGTATTGATTATGCAAGTACATCTTATGCTTGCCCTCCAAAAAGTGACTAGGGAATATCTAAATGTGGCCATAGCCTTGGCTCATGGCCAAAAACTATCTCTTGGTCCAATGATTCTTGCCCACATTTACTGAGGCTTTCATGGGTTCATTCTTACTAAAGATCATAAAACATTTGGGTCGATGGGACGTCCTCTCTAGATTGTACAATTGTAGCTCTTGGGCTATTTCCTAAAACTAATTTTAAGGACCCCTCAGCCATTCCCTTTCTCTATTCTAAAAACTATCCCTATTAGGTGATAATTTTCCTTTTTTTAAAAAAACCTTTTTTTCACCTTGACACTAAGAAATATTCCATCTACCAACTTTGCCCATCTTTATTTGGTCCATCTTGGACAAGATTTTCATATAAAGATGCCAATATTTGTGATCCTTGCTTTGGTGATAAGGTGTTTGAATGGGCTAGGAGTTGAGCAAACTGCCTGATTTTAAGAGACCTTCATTTCCCTTGCTCTCTGAAACAGTAGGAATAATCAACGTGGGCTGGAATATATAATCCTAACAACTTCGGTTTTAATTCAACCTCGTGCAACTTGTACTAGTTTTGTTAACCTATTCATTTAACTAGATGCAACTCATGCTTGGCCAAAGATCAAGGATTTGAGCATTGCTGAAATGATCTCAACTATTAATGCAAAAAGAAGGGAATTTGTTAAACTTGTTGATTGGGAGATTAATTCTTCAACTTACAATGACTTCTCTTCCTAGTAGAAAAGCATTGCGAATTTTTGGATGAAGAAGTCGACCAAAGATAATTTGACCTTGCAAACCTTTCCTCAGCCATGACCCACCAATATTGTTTCTTCTTCTAGGTAGGGCCAACCCAAGTCAAAAGGTCAACACATTGCTAAAATTCTTGCCTTTGAGAAGGTCTATGGGTTCAAATACAGTTACCTTGAGTGAAAACTATGCTGAAAACAAAAGGACAAGTTGTTAGATGATTGTTCGATCCAGTGTCAAGAGCGATATATTTATTAACCGTTTACTTTTTTCAAAAGCCTTGGGTTGACTATCGCCCACAAATTCTTGACGCCCCATTTGATATAGCAAGAACTGTCGTAACACCAAAAGAACAAAGGAAACATAATCGCCAAAAGTGGACTGACCTATATTTAGGCGAACCAGGCACTAAACAACTTGTCCTTGGTTGGATATAAATTTTGCTTATATAGGTAATTTCATTTGTGCTAATATTGCCTTATAAATATTTATGTAATTTTTATGTTCCATTACAAAGGCTATCCGTAAAGAAATTCTGGACCTTATTAGAGAGAACATGACGGAGGAAGTCGAGCTGGCTAAAAAAAAAATTAAAGCGGATCAACAAAGGATAAAGTCATCCACTTGTCAAAATCAAGAGAAAAAGTAAGGTGGAGGAATTGCCCAACCAATTTACTTTAAAAGACAACACAAGTGATCCTCCACTCACTTAGGTACTTCTTAGCCTTCCCCATTATCTGTTCCACCATCCATTCCTGAGCTCGATGTGTATATTTCCAAACCAATTATGGGTTCAAAACTGATAAAATATGATAAGGTTGCAAGAAAGAAACTAGTAGGTGAAGAGTTGAGTACACCAAAGTCTACCAAGGAATCTGAATCAACTCATTCTCTAGAGGTATTCAAATTATTTATGCTTGACAATAAAATTTCTTTTTATACTAAGTTATTTTATCTCTTGCAGGATTTCATTAATTATCTCGTCTTCTTTGATGAGGTAGAAAAAAGCTTTGAAGCGGAGGTGGATAGAGAAATGAAGGATGCCACAATTGGAGCCAATACTTATTCCCAATAAGTAACATCCTACCACCAACGTCTTTCTAGGCATTTTGCTAAAACCTTCATGGATCCTGGTCAGTTGGCAGCCCTTTAGAATGATTTGAACTTTGTTTCGAACCATGCTACTAAGGCCAAGATGAGTGTTGGCCAAAAACAAACGTTGGAGAACTTCAAAGAAAAGCTCCCAAACCTTGTGAGCAAAATAGCTGAGGCTGATGCTTTAATGACCTAAGTGGCCAGGTCTAGGAATGAAGCTTCATCCCTTGATCAACAAATCACCCAAGCTAAAGCCATTATCGAAGCACTCCAAGAGAAAGAGGTTATTCCCTTGCGGAAAAAAGGAAAGAAGTTTATGGATGAACTGGTGAAAGTTAGGGCGAGCCACCGGACGCTAGAAACCAGGCTGAAGTCGCTGACCCATAACACTCTTAAGCGGATCAACAAAAGAAAAAAGCTGAAAAAAAAAACCCTTCTTAATGATGAGAAAAAAGAAAAATCTACTCATGAATCTATTTCCTCCATTACTGCCTATATTACTGACTTTAAATCCAAGATGTCCTAAATGGGTTGAACAATTGTATTTTTTGGCTTTATATTTTGAACACTTTTGTTAGGTGGGTGCCCTTTTTCTCATGTATTTGAGTAATATTTTAACTGAATGGATGTTTGCCTGTGTCTAACTCTTGGTCAAATGTTATGCTATATGAATAAATGCTTTTTATTTTTGCATTGTCATGCTTTGCTTTGCATTACCACACCAATCATTTACTTAACATCAAAGTGTATGTTATAACCTAGAGAATGTATGTTATAACCTGGAGAATTAAGCACAAGGATAAATAGTGATAACCATAAACTCAAACACCAGTTTTTTGGCCCATGAGTTGTTCCTAATAAGTGTATTAGGTCAAAACATAATGGTTGATAAGAAGCTTTGACCAATAAAAACTTATTGAGATACTTGGGCTGAAACACCAATGAATAATCAAATAAAGGCATTTTGGCCAAAGAATAAATACATAAAAGAGGTTGAATTTAATAACACTTTCAGCTCATTCGATCAAAAGAAATCAAATCTAACTCTAATCTGCCAAATTGATTAAATATTACACATTTCCTAACCCTTTAAATAATGAGCAATCTATTCCTTTCCGTACTGATAGCTAATATTTTTTAAGAAACTTGGTGTTGATTGAGTAGTCTTGAACCTCGCCATCTTCATCGACCAAGCGATATGCTTCATTCCCTACAATGTATGTAATAATGAAGGGACCATCCTAATTTGGAGACCATTTTCCAAATGCATGGTGCTTTTGTCCTATTGGAATGATGGCCTTCCATACCAAATCGCCCTTGTTAAAACTTCTTAGCTATAAACATTTATTATATATGCACTCAACCTTATTCTTATAGACCTAAAGTTGGTCGAGTTCCTTTAGTCGTACTTCATCTAAAGCTTCAATTTCCTCTAGCATGGTCGAATTTTATTCGCTTATTGTTAACTCATCTTGGGGAACTCTTCTAACTGAGTGAACTATCAACTTGATTGGGATCATACCCTTAGGGCTATAGACCAACTGAAAAAGAGTTGTCCTTATGGCTATCTAGATTGTGGTTCCCATCAACCAAAGTGTCTCGAACAATAACTCATGCCAAACCCTGGGGTTGGCTTCCACCATCTTCTTAATGATCAACTTTATAACCTTATTCATAGCCTCTACTTGCCCATTAGCTTAAGCATAATAAGGTGTTGAATGAAGTAACTTTACCTTATTCCCCTAGCAAAATTGTTAGACATCCTCCCTTATAAAGATTGTGCCTTGGTCTATGGTGTTAGTCTCTAGTATGTCTATGGAAAATGTTCTCCTTGAAGAACTTGATGACTGAAACTTGGTCAGCCACCTTGAGCAATACTGCCTCTACCAATCTCGTAAAATAATTTATCGCTACAATAATGAAGACATGCTGATTTGAGGATGATGGAAAATTTTTCCTAATCAGGTCCATTACCCATCCTCTAAAAGGTCAAGGTTTGATGATCGAGTGTAACTCTTCTGTTGGGAGATGTTGAATAGGCCCATGTTTTTAACATGTTTGGCACCCTTAGGCATAGTTAAAATAATCTCTCCATCATTAGCGAATAATACCAATACTTGACCAAGAGCTTCTTGATTATCTTTCCTAACTAATGTGAACTTGATATTCCCTTATGAACCTCAAACATCATTATCATGGCTTGTTTTGGCTCTATACATAACAAAATCTCACCAACCACACAACGACAATAAAGCTCTCCATGAAGATAATAGAATTTTATCACCTAAAGGTCTATGTGTGGTTCACCCAAAGCACTAGGATCTTTCAAAATAAGATGATTTCTCTAGTCTGTTGTAAAGCCAAGATTACATAGTTCATACATAAGTTGCCTAGCTAAATCCATCAATGATCTTTCACATAACGTAAACTTTGAGCAATGCAATATAAGGACTGTATGTTAGAATCCACTAGATACTTAAGCCAACTCATTCGCCTTTATATTACCTTCAGACTCAACAAGCTCAAGGCAAAATGATTTGAACCCTTGCAATAAGTGCCTACCTTTATTGCAATAGACAATGAAGCTAGGCGATTCACATTTATATGCTCCACTGACTTGGTTAATTACCAACAAAGAATCCCCTATTACTTCACAAATGTTGCCCCCAACTCAGTCATTATTTCCAAGGCAATGATTAAGGCCTTATACTCTGATTGGTTTTTGGTATAGGGGTAGTTAAATGTTAAAGATAACTTAGTTATAAGGCCTTTTAGCAATTGTAAAATAATCCTTACCCTAGTTATTGTCTTAGAGCCATCAAACCAGATCTACTAAGGCAAATGCTCAACATATCCAATCTCGGCCTTGGGTTCCTCTAGAGTGTCTAAGTAAGGATGTTGACCAAGAAATCAACCAGTGTTTAGCCTTTTACTGCTTTTTGCAAAAAATATTATAAAGCGAACTCAAATAAAGTAAAAACCCATTTGCCCATTTTGTTTCTTAAGAACAGTCGACAGAGGATGTACTTGAGAATTCCTATTTTGTATAAAACTAAGACTACTATTGGGAGCATGTAATATCTTAGTTTTGTGCAAGAAAAATATAATGTCAATCATAACTTCTCTAAGGCCAAGTATCTTTGTTCCGCAGTAGTAGGCACTTGGCTCAAGTAATACATAACCCTTTCAACTCCATCTTGTTTTTGAGCTAACATACAACCTATCAAGACCTCATTGGCCGAAATGAATAAACATTCGGCTTACATGGAATCATGACTAGAAGCTCAGTCAAGAATTTCTTAATCTCATCAAATACCCTCTAATGCTCTTTATTCTAGACAAATTCCTCGGTCTTTAAGCTTGAGCAACAAATCCCAAATGCTTAATCGCCCAATAATGTTGGATATAAACCTCTCTAATCAATTAATTTGACCAATTAAGCTCTACAATTCTTTCTTAATAGATGGAGGCTTTGCTTTTATGATGGCCTTGGCTTTTTTCTTATTAATCTCAATGCCCCTTTGATGAACTAAAAAGCTAAGGAAATTCCTAGTCGAAACTCTAAATGCACACTTCAAAGGATTCATCTTAGGCTTATGTTCCTTTATTCACTCAAATGACTTCTTGAGTTTGGCCAAATGCTCTTCTTCACTCTAAGACTTCACTACCACATCATCAATATATACTTTCATGGATTTTCCAATCATATCAAGGAAAATACAATTCATTGCTCTTTGATACGTTGCCCCAGCATTCTTGAGACTGATAGACATGACAACCCACTCATAAGAGCCAATCGATCCTGGGCATTTGAATGTTATTTTACTCACATATTTTTTGATGATTCTAATTTAATTATATCCATAGTCCTCATCAATAAAGTTGAGGATCGTGTGACATGTTGTTGCATTTCCCATTATATTAGCAATAGGCATGGAATATTCATCCTTAACGTGGACAAGTTCAAGTTTTTAAAGTCCACTCAAATTCTTACCTTCCCATTCTTCTTGATTATAGGCACAATATTGGAGAGCCATTCCACATATGTGGTTGTTCGTATAAAACTAGTGGCCAAAAGCCTTTTTCCCTCTTCCTTAACCAACTCTTTCACTTTTTTTGTCATTCTTCTCATTGGCTGTTTAAATGGCAAAATTCTTTCTTAATAGGCAAATGGTGTTCCATAAGTGCCTTATCTAAACTCGACATTTTTGAATAGTCCCAAGCGAAGCAATCCCTGTACTCCTTGCATAGTGCTATCAATTTTACTTCAACCTTTGCATTTAACTTCACATTAATGAATATTAGTTAAGGTAAATTAGTTCCCAGGTTTATTTTTTTAAGGGGTCTTGAGTCTCGACCTGTTGGTCATCTAGTTTTTTAGGTGTAATTTTGAGGTTTGACACCTATAACTGGGTCGTATGATCATCTCTCTCATCTTTATAGATACATTTGGTCGAGGTAACTGAGTTGTGCTCCAAGATTAGCTTTTTGATTTTCTTAAAGCACTATTTCATGTTGGACAACTTTGGTTTTATCTTTCAAAGTGTTAAGAGATCCCTCATTAGGCTATCCCTCTTTAGGCTTCTTGGGCACCTAAATCTTTACTAACCCACACTTGTTATGATGAATCTGACATTATATGACTTAGGCTTGTTATCTGGTTTGTAAATTCTCTTACATAGCTCAAGCCTCTCTTCTTATTTTTGCCCTAAGCTTTTAAATCTCTTTGTCATGCTGAGCTTTGACTTTCTTCTCTACATTACTACTAGCCATGACCGCTTCTAATTTAATTAAAAACTACTTCCTTTGCTTTTAAAATCTTCTCTTTTAAGTATTATTCAATTGAGCTTGCATTGATCGTCTAAAGGCAAGGCAATCAAACACACCTTTCTTGGGATTGTGTTCTTCCCAATTGTTTGTAGCTGTTGGATTTTGGTTTGAATGTCTTTCTCGACTAATCTACACCCTTTTGTTTTAGTAACCTCAGTAACTCGTCTTTTTGTTGATCTTGAGCCACTTGGGCGGTCATCGCCTACTTGCCCCCTTATACTTATCTTTTCTGAGTGCTCGCCTAACTTATTCCTTTGTACAACATCAAAAACATCAAGGCGTCTATATGAGTCATACATTCATCATCCTCATTGCTCCACTTTATTCTTAGGTGACTCTCTCTTTATAATGGGTTTGAACATTGTGTGGTAAGTAAGGTAGATCAATGTCGTCACCTCAAGCTTTCTTCATTGGTTGAAGGTGATATGGTTCTCCTCACTTACAGGCCTTTTCCTTTCAGCCTTTAACAACACCAATTGAATGAAAAAAACTGTCACCTTCGAGAGTGGTTCGATTTCAATAAGAGTTTTATTCTTTCCTAGCTCTCCCTTTTTTAATGGCCTTTTGGATCACATTTCTAAAATTAATACAATTATTGGTCGAATACCTCCAAACATTGTGTTATTTGTAATAATCCTTCCTCTTCCACTCTTTCAACAGGGAATGATATCATCTAAGAGCTTGAGCTACCTATCTTTCACCAAGAAATCAAAAATCTCATTGTCATAGTTAGGTGAAATGAGTACTCCTTAGCAATCTGTCTAGTCTTCTACTTGGCCTTCTCCTTCTTCTATGGTTTGGGTTTGCCCAGTGTCAGGCACTCATATCTTTTTTTGGGTACTAACTTAGTTATGTTCACTTTATCTTTGTCCATTCACTTTCTCTTCTTTTGTGTCCGAGCTATCATAATTAAAAGTTACTACACATGCATCATTATAGTAAGTCCCCTTAGAGGATGCCTTCTTCTATTTAGCCTCTTGCAATAACTTTTCAAACCCAATTGCCCTGATGCTTAACTCATAAAGATCCTTAAATTTGTATCCTTCAAAAATCTTTCAAATCCCAAAGTGTAAGCCCTTTAGTGCTAAAGCAACATAATCCGCTCCAGGTAGCTTAGTATGACAGTGTGTGCAAACTTTCTTGAACTTGAGAATGAATTTTTTTTATTGAATCTCACGTTAGTTATTTCTCTTGGTCGAGGTCGGCCAATGTGATAGATGGAGGGGACTTGTAAAAGTCTGTGTGGAACCTCTCCTCCATGACTTTTCTACTTGTAATAGACCTAGCTAGGAGATTATTATAGCATGTAAAGGTAGTCCTTGTGAACGAGTTATTAAACAATTACAATTTC
Organism: Omphalea diandra; assembly: GCA_949677035.1. Lineage (NCBI taxonomy): Eukaryota > Viridiplantae > Streptophyta > Magnoliopsida > Malpighiales > Euphorbiaceae > Omphalea > Omphalea diandra. The sequence goes on along the minus strand of CATIWR010032955.1, from coordinate 26,155 downwards.
TAAAAATCCTCAACCACTGCCTCCTTACATGCCTCTGAGAATTGGGTAACATGCTCAATAGTGGAATTATTATTGTCCCTAGCAAATAAAGTAAACTCAGGTATTTTATAACCCCTTAGGACAGGATACAAATTATATATCCATTCGAGGTATGGCTTTGAATAAGTCGATCTTAATAAGGGCTTTATGTTAACACCAATCTTTTCAAGTGCATCTATTAGCTCGAAACCATCCAGAGGACTTAGGCAATACTTATATTTGTATTGAAATTGAGTCGCATACTCTCCCAATGCACCTGTTAAGGGTACTACATTACCAACAATATCATATGTAAACACCATACCCAGAGCCTATGCCATGGGGTTTGGTTGGTAGTATAACTATGAAGGTATGTTTAGTTAGAAAGTTTGTTGAAAATTAGGTTGAGGCATAGAGACTCCTTGGGGGAACAATGAGTTACTAGACCCTTAAGGGTTTAGGAGAATCCCTTATTTAGCATTACTTGGGCGAGTGAGTATATGTATTGCCCTCGACTCCTTTTGTGCATACAACCTCCTTGAGTTGGAGGCCTAAGTTGGGAATCTCCTATCTAATGCTAAGGCTTGTCTCCCGTCTAATAGAGTAGTCAATTGATCAAGGCAATTGTTCATTTGGACGATCTCTAACTGAATTTTATTTTAGGTGACCCTATTACTCTCTACCAAACGCTGAATGACTAAAGCTATTTGGTTTATCATATTGTTGAATATGGTATGGTTCTTAGTTACGATTTGGCTAGTGATCTGAGAATAACCAACGATTGCAAGAATTGGTTATCTAGTCATGAGAGTGTGCCTTTGATAATCAACCAAATCATCCCTATGAGTTGGGTCATTGCCTGTGAGTTTTCATTGGATTTGTTTTTCGTCATGGCTAGAGTACCTTCTATCTGGGCAGACTACTTTTTCAACTAGTCCAATTCCTCACGAAGAGCTTGATACCTAGTCTCTATTGGTGTACATTGTCCCATCAAGCATGCTGAAAAGATTTTAACTTAAAAAACTCAAAAGCAAATTTAATAACTTGGGTTTCATTAGTAGTTACTATTAATATCAAAATTTAAGTCTCAAATAATATATCAATAGAAAACCAATCAACCGGAGTGAATTGGGGCCTGATATATCGGTAGTAAAATCGTCAATTAGATAAGTGAGTATTTAGGTAAAAACTATCAGCTCAAGAGGTATTTAGGTGTAGTTTCTGCCAACCAAAGAAGAAAGCAAAAGGAAGAAGAGAATGAAGAATAAGATATGAAGAAAGTAATATTGTATTCTTGTATCAATGATTTGGAACATTTGTTTTGTAGATTACATCTACTTATATACAAATACACTATAAGAATCTTACCAAAACAACAAGTCTAATACAAATACAACATCCACAAGTCTATGGACATCTTTTAACTCTATCTCTACTGTATTGAGCCAAGCCTAATCATGTAAAACCAACATATCCACTGAGCTTAAAAGCCCAAAGCCCTCTTAGGCAAAACTTGGTCAGAAAGGCCAATAATATCAGACCCAAGTCGAATAAGCCCAATAATAGCTATTAAGGATTCCAAAAGTCAAGCCCATCTCCATAAACAACGCCCAAGCCCACGAGCCTACAATAATGGGGCCAGGTGTAAATAACTTCTAATTAGTGTAAGATTCTAGTGCAAAAATGTAGTAAAAATGAAATATCTACAATCGTAGATTCCAATATGCCCTTAGTGACAATGATCAGGGTCTAGGTCCTTTAATTGCTCCAAGTGATGATGCTCAAGTTGATGTCTTAGATCTTGCAACTGCTCTGTAAACTTTGGATATGAGCTATTGAAGACAAGCTAATCCCAATATGAGGAAATTACTGAGGAGGGTTCTTAGTGACGAAGCTACCTTTTCTTCACAAAAGTGTTTGGTATTTATTGTATTTGTTGTTTTTAAGATACTGATCAAAAGTCTATAAATGTTGCTATGAAGCAAAAGATGCCTATTAAAATTGGGGCATACTACGAGTGCATTCTGGATACGTAGTTATGTTAAAATTTGATGGGGAAAGTTTTGCTACCTGTGCAGTCCTACTCAGCTTGAATTTGAATTAATCCACCATAGCTAAAAGAAAAAAATAATAATAATTTTGACAATTGAGTTTTGCTGAAGCACCGACCAATGCATAAGTTACTGAGTCCACTAAAAGCAGGTTATTGAACTGGAGAAAGCACTCATTAATTAAATAGATTAGACAGAAGCAAACTGGAAAAACTTACCGAATTGGAGTGTTTTGAAGTTCAGGTATCTTCTTTCCCCTTGAACACTATTTATCTTTCTTCTTAATTGATCATAGCTTTTGACATCGGTGGAGTTTTTACGTCCATCGATATCAAAAAAAAAAAAAAAAAAAAACTCTTTCGGAACTCCACATCACGACCATACGGATTTGTTAATTAAGGTAATTTTCAATATCAAAATTTATCATATTATCCATGTCAAAATCCATCATTTCTATGTACTTAGTGCTTGCTTTAATTGACTGCTCGTTTCCTTTAATTATTAATCATGTTTCCACTAGAATTTCCTTGTTTGTTATGCTTTCTATTTCGTTTAGAATTTAGTAGTATTTAATCTGATAAAATTGCACTGTTTCAGACATTTTAATTGTTTTTGAATTAATAAAATTCTGTTTTCAAATTTGAATTTTAAATTTATTTTGTTGAGACTTATAATTGGAAGGCTACGCCTTTGGAGTTTATTACGCTTTCCTCGCTACCTCAACAAATGTTACAGAAGAACCACCAATGAAACAAATGATAACTTGTTGAAATTTTCATAATTTAAAAAAAAAAAAATCATTATCGTACAACATTAGTAATGTCTTGGCATTGACCTCATAAAGAAGATTGGTACTTGATAAAAGGCGGAAAAAAAAGAAGGGATCTAGGATCTGCTTGAACTCAGATGACAGGACGACAATGCTTCAGATGAAAAAGCATCGAGATCAAAATGAATGCAAAACTGAATCAATATTCCTATGCTAATCCTAGATGCTAACCAACTGTTTTTATGAGAGCTAACACCGCAGTTAGAAAAAAAGTGACGCTGGAATTATGCCGGCAACGTCTTAGGACTTAAGTTGCACTTTATTGTAGTGATCCACAGCTTTGGATAATGACTGCATTGAAATGGGAAACCCTGGTCCCATCTGCCCACAGGAATTAAGCAGATTACCTCAAGGTAAAAGTATATGCAAATTAAGAGTTAAAACAGTATGTATGGCAGCATTTGACTACAAGCGAAACAGATTTCCTGAATGAATTATGAAACATGACACTGCATAACAGAGAAACAGAGCAATACATAACAAAGGGACTATACTGAAACTCAGCATTTAGAAGAATTCCTGCTTGCACAACTGAATTATGTTTTATCCTGTCTATACATGCATATGAATTGCCGCCTTAAAAGTATCTATTACTTCTAGACAAGAATGCACTTCTGAGATGCATCATTGACTAGCTCCAACACCATCAACTCATAAAAGAGTCCACAAAAGGTTGCCAAATGCTCTTTGGTAATATCTGTCAGTCAGACTTCACTAGTTATTTAAAGTTTAAGCAAATCTGTTTCATTCGGGCAGGAGATTTGAAATGGAGAGATTTCACCTTGATGAAGCACAAGGTTTCAATGAATAACTAAAGTCGTCCATAATTATTAGATTCATAATTGCAGGAAGAAATATTCACTTTGAAATTCCTATCAAAAGGTATGATTTCCAATCCATTTCAAACAAGTTCGAAGCAAGGCGTTCTAAACCTAATGAACTTAAAGAACATACAAACTTCATTAATATAAGTAAGCTACAAATTGCATTCAGTTCCATCAATAATCCTTTCAAGCAAATGCAACATAACTTCCAAATATAACCATCTATATATGCCCAAGATTGGTACATGGCCAATGAGAAATGGGAGCATTTCTATCTAAGGATAGAAAAGCATTTTTTGTGTATTCTACATTTTTTGGAATAAGGTGGCTGGATAACTTCAGCGTTTCTGAAATTCACGTTTTTCTTTGATTCCCAAAGCCAGTCTATGATAGTACCAGCTGCCTGTCCGCCAGTAGCATGCTCCCCCACCAAAACTTCTCTCTCTCTCTCTCTCTCTCTGTCTCCCCCCTTTTTTAAACAAGTAACTCCATAACAACTTCTCAATAAGAGCTATAATGAGAATCACCAGAATTTCCAACTCTTGAAGTCCTTTTGAAAATGGGAAGTGTGAATGAAACCCTCTCTTCTTTCACCCAATCTATACATAATATAGTGAGGCTAAACTACTAAGCCATCTACTTTTCTTGAACAGTATTTATAATTTTTCTTGAGATCTAGAATGTGGGTAAGATATGATTATAGTCCTGGGTTTCACCCTAATCCACTATTTAGTCCCTCTATGAAGCATGGAAACCTCTGTTGGGTTACACTTTCGGGTTTCCCCATTTCCATGTCTCTCCCACGTTTTCTTTCTTTCATTTTTAGAAAATGCCGTTTCCATATATCCATTTTTGCGTTTTCTCATTTTCACATTTCCATTTCAAGTGTGCTACATAGGTCCCTCTATTTTTAAAAAATAAATTATAACATTCTTGCATTTTGATTCTATTAGATTAGGTAGTCCTTCCGTCCATAAAATGAGCTTTTACCCTCAGTCAATGCCATGAAAGTCAAACCTTAATGTAATTCCCACATTACCCTTAATGAGTCCCAAAAAAAAAAAAAAAGCATATCAACACTAACAAAAAATGAAATTATCTTTTCTCCTGTTCAAACAGTTAGGGATTCTGCACTAGGGTTTCAAATTTTTAAGGGAAAAGGAGAAGGAAGCAAAAATGTCTGAAGCAAGTGGATCTAGCTGGATATGTAAAGGAAGAAATACGAACAAGGATTAAGCATGCAAAAGGAGGGTTGTCTCTCACCTGAACACAGTCCAATAAATTACAATAACCACTGTGGCTCATGGCAGTACAACTCCTAGAATCTGACCTTGGCTTAGCCTCATAATGGGTTTTTGATTCAAATGGGTCTTTGCAGCAAAATTTGAAAGTGAAGAAAAGGAATTTTCTGATTTGGATCTTGTTTCAAATTTCTGAGTTTGAAACACAAACCCTCCGGGAATCTGACAATTTTAATCCAAATTTGAGCAATATAAGATAACACAATGGTGCAGTTTACAAAATTTACTCTTCGTTGCTGTGGTTTATAGGACCACCTCATCATCGACATTCAAATGAAACAAAGGAAAACAAACAATGTCCTATATGTGGATTACATTTAGTTAATGAAGGTCAAAGTGCCTGTACCAATATCCAAAGAAAGCTGAAGTTTGATTATTATTAAAAATCCCTTTCTACCACCCTCAATATAATGCTGGATTATTTGGAACACAACCAGGAAAAATGAAAAATATATAAAAACGCAAAGTGTAGGTATATATCATGGATGAATGGTGTTGCTGCTCCCCAAACACAACAAGGACTTCACTGACCATGACAAGGAGTTCGACAGCATCAGCCCTTCTCCTAGCGCCAACATTATTTTTAGTTTGGTGTTCAATGAAGAGGAATAGAAAAGAGAGGACAGAGGACATGGAGGTTGGACTGTAAAACTGACCCTTTTTTTTTTGGGAAAATGTAAAATTTTTTTATTTGGTGGTGAAGGTTGGATTAATGGTGATAGAGAGCATGCAATTAGGTTTATATTTTTTCTTTATTTTTTTAATAGCAAGTTTTCGAAGAGAAAAGAGAATGAAAGAAAAATAATAAAGAAGTCAGCCATGAGTTTTAATCCATAAAATTTTGATCGAAAAGACTAACATTTTAACAAAATAATCTAGGAAAGTAACAAGGTATAATTTATTTAAAAAATAGAGGGACTAAATAGTGTACTAGTGTAAAATCTAGAGCTATAATTGTATTTTATGCATAGAATTTTTCTATCCATAAGACTTTTTGTTTTCTCCATTGAATGCTTTTGTATTTGATTAAAATTTATTGTCATCGGATTTCACTCGAAAAATTATGGTTGGGTGATTGGACAATTCTAATTAATACAAATGTTTTATTAATAATAAACTATTAGATTTTTCATTTATTTTTGCTCTTTGGACAATATAGCCGGCCCCAATTAACTTGAAATTAAGGTTTAGCTGAGTTTTTTTTTTGGACAATATTCAATACATTTTGTAACAATTTATTTTTTATTTTTTTTTCAATTTTAAGAATCTTCACTAAACATAAAAACTTATAAAGATTTTCCTTAAACAATTTAAGAAAAGTCTTTCGCAAAAATTATAAGAACATATTTAAATTTCAAATACATTAGCAATAATGTATTGTTCTAAACTAATGCATACACATAGATATATATATTTCTTTTAGTTGATGTCCTAGAAACTTTTAATAATACTGTCGTGCAAGCATTTCAAGCTAGTAATACCAAAAGTTAGAACCTTTAAATGCCTTCAAGCGTCTTCAACACCAAACAAGGAACAAGGCAATCACACCTAGTTTGGTACAAGTGACCCAAACATATAAGGGTATGTATAATAGCAATGGAATAACATAAGGATAGAGCACCACAAAAGGTTTGTCAATTCTACATTTGGTTTGCAGGACAAGCTAAGTTATTTGTTAGGTTGCTTAAGTCCATAGAGAGCAAGAGAGGGCAATTTCATCGCTGTTGTTATTGCTTTGTGTGAGTTTTTTTTTTTTTTTTTAGGGTGGGCAAGGGGGGGTTGTGCAGGTAATATAGGAGGAATACACACACACACGCTTTCCAATTTAAACCAATGAAAAATTATTCTTAAAAATATAAAAGCTTAAAGATAGACATATCTATTAAGGAAAATAATCTGAAAATCATTAAAAAAATTGCTTTATCAAATAAAGAGATATAGATCTAGGAAAAAAAATTAAAAAGAAATTGCTTTACTAACATAAAGATATAAAAACAATAGCACGTCAAAAGAATTTTTTGCCTCTGCTTCCTAAATAATACTACATTAAAAAATTAATCATTGTCAATAATTTTTTGCCCCTCTCTATTCTATTGTTTACTAGGTTTATTTAACTTTAATCATAACACAATTTTTTTCCCAAAAAAATAACATCTTGCATAAAAAATATTTAGTTTATATAACCAACAAATCATACATGACCTCAAAAGCTTCAAATTGATATATGAGTAAAAATTAATTAAGTTCCTGATAATTTTCTAATGTTAAAAAAAATACATATCAATAAAATATATTTCTTATGAATGTAAAATTAACAATTTCAAAAAAATTTTAATGACAAGAAACTATTAAGATTTTATATTATGAGACTAACATTCAATCATTGACTATTAATGATTAATAATTGTTATTATTGTTAGAAATAATTGTACTTCATCTTTTTCTCATGTAATTTTCTCTTATATTTAACATAAATAGAAAACATCAATTTCTTATACTAAATTTCTCAAAAAAATGTTGAATTTTTTAAATAAAAAATATTAAATCTCATCCACATCAAGTGTGACTTGGCTCAACAATATATTGATAGTGTTTTGATAAATTAAAAATGCAAAATCTTATAAGAAAAACTAATTAAGTAACAGCCCGCACAACACATGAAGTATGGGCTAGTGTATTTATTAATTTTAGCTCAACATTGACTACCCGATGGCCATTGAGGGGGAGAGGCCAAAAGGAGGCATATACATAAGGGATTCAATTTGTTGTCCAATTCCATCATATCCACTAATATCAAACAATGCATCAAACTATAATGGCAAAGGAGTTCGCCTGACATCAAAATAGGCCCCATGCAAATCATGTTAAATGACAAAACCTAAATGGCTTAGTTTGGTCACAGCAATTTATTTGCCTCAAATAGGAAATCCCTATCAGGAATAAGGTTGTTTTATATAAGAATAGAGATAAACCTAAAGGAATAAGTTGATATTTAAACTCAGACAGGCGTAATAACATTGGAATTCCTATTATACCTTAGACAAAGTAAACATATCAATAAGCCCTTCAGAGGTAAATACAAAATAGTGTAAGAGCTTACCGTGCTGCATATATGGACGGTGTTAACATACCCAGCATATTTGGAAGCTGCAAGAAAGCAAGGGAAAAGGATCTGTTAAAAACCTGAAATTCGTCATAGGCAGGCAGAAAAATGTACCATATTTATTCTATATTCAAGGGAGAACTTTCAAACAAAGACTAATTGCCTTCTGGTGTTAAATCTATCCAACTATTTAACATGCTTAACACGCACCACTGTTAATTAATGAAGAAGTCAAATCTCAAGGAGTAGAAATACCTAGTGCTGGAAATTGGTGGCCCCTAAGGTAAAGATCCATTGTTTATAAAAAATAATGAAGACTATACTCAAGTTTGTCATATCATAGCTTATGCAAAATGGCCAAATCTGTAGTTCTTGTAATACACCACCTAATCGTTGTCTAAGAGCATTTTCAATGATGCTCTTTAAAATAAAAAGCATCTTTTGAGTAATTAGGAGCATCTTAAGAAATCTTTTGAATATAAAGAACAAACAAATTTATTTAAATCCAATAGACTATTGATATTTCACTTTTCAGTTTGTTTTAACTTATAAAAGCATTAAATATAATGTCTTTTGAATATTGTGGGAAGAAAAGAAAAAAAGTTTTCTGAGAAAAAAAGTCAATAGAAAACAAGATAACAATTATTGATATGCATAGTTATTAAAGACGCAAGGCGCACTAAGGCGTTAAGGGGTACTAGAACCTAGGCGTAAGGTGCACGGCATAGGCGCGCGCCTGAGTGACATGAGGCCAAACATAAAAATTTAAAAAAAAAAATTAAAAATTTTATCATTAGATTGCTAGTAAGGTGATATAATATTCTAACTATTAATATTCAATACACATTAAATAATAACAACAAGAACACACACACAAAAAAAGAAAAAGAAAACTTAATAAAAGTTTCAAATCCTAAACACCCAAGGCTCATAAGTTTCCCAAGATTATTTCTTTTTCTTTTGTTTGTCAACAACTTCTTCTTCTTTTTTTTTTTTTTTTTGTTGGAGATACTGTAATACTTCACAAAATTTTGACTTGATCTAATATGATTGGATTTGTGAGCATATTTTGACCATAGTATTAGGCACAACAAGATTATCATTACCGTGAATTATGTAGACATATTTTTGTGAACATGCTATTTATTATCTTTTTGGATACCTCCTTTTATTTCCTAGTAAATTGGGCCCAAAATAAAAGATTCTCAAGCTGTTCTAGAAAAAATCTTTCTGTTGCCAACTCTAACTATATCTATAGGAAGCTTGCTATGTGATTGAATGTATGAGGCTTGGTATCGCGGTTTGGTGGCTCTCTCATGACATGGAAGCCACAAAATAAAACCAAGGAAAAAGCCTCCTTGATATGCAAGGAAATGGCAGAGCAGTTCCCAATGCCCATAATGCAAAGTTAACAGTACAAAGTCTATAAGTATATTTCCTCCATCCATGATTTTATTAGGCCTTAAGTGTGTAGATTTATCTCTCTATTTCAACAGTATCAATTACAGCTTCAACTTCGGAGTGTTCGTCATTGGAGCCAATCCTTTATGTTGACTTCATTTGGACAAGTACTCATCCTATGTGGATCTAATATAGCATGCTAATATATGTCAAGTAACATCTAAAATACATCTCAAGCCAATAAGTATCAAAAGCAAAATTGAAGAAAATAAATGCTGAAATGACATGCCTATTTTTCAAGATAAATGTTATATGTGGAATATACATTTTAGAGTTGCTACAGCAGATCGATTTGCCACATCTCCTTATGCAGCTAGCAAATGTCCAAATAGTACATGATACAAGCAATAAATAACGCTAACCAACATCCTAGTTGGCAAATCGTACTATTTATTGCTTGTATCAAGAACATTGATGTTGCTTTCTAGAACACAAGATGGCAACCATAACAATGATGTACCAAGACAATTGATGTTGCTTTCAAGAATACAAACTGGAAATCAAAAGAAGAATGACTTAAAAGGGCCAACATATATGGAGACGTAGGAAAGAGCATACAATCATAGCAACCATCATATTAACCATCTACGTATCATAAACCCAAAACAAAAACTAGTTAGTCACTCATTAAAAAAATTACAAGAAGACTTAGACCAACCCATGACGGAACATGCTCACAATCATTGACAAGATTTTAAGCATTTACAGTAGCAACTTCCAAAGCTCAGGATAAATCCAATTCAAACTCAATTTCCAGGATGAAACAAAACATAAACTAAAATCAACATTAAATTAAAACAAATTGGCACATACCAAGTCAGAACGAGATTTAGCAATGCCCAACTTTACATGTGCTTCGATAGTCTCATCAAAAGTCGGCCTGGCACTAGCCTGAGCAATTACTAGAAATAGCATTAAAAATTAGGAAAAATCAAATAATTAGGAAAATAAAATACACAGAAGACTGACCTTGACTTGCCTAATAGCATCCATCAAATCAAATAGAGGTCTCTTTTCCTTCTTCTCAGGCTTGATCAATCTAGGGAAAGCGCTACTACATTCTCCTCTTCCAAAATCCTAATAAATGTTCTCCTACTCTGCGCCTCAATCGTCCTACTCTCTCGCTCTATCTCGTTCTCAAATTTTCCTTGTTTTTCTTCTCCTCCTTCTCCTTCGGCCACAGAGCTGTCCTCTGGTAAGGGTGCAACACGTGTTGGATAGGACACCGGGGAGATTGACGCGTCTTTGACTTATCGGATGTCCTCCCATGTCAAACTCATGCGAAATTCCTGATTTGGGAATTCTGGGGTTCTTCTACGAAATTGCTTTTGTTCTTGTGGTGGTGGACATTGAGAAAGTTGTAGTTGCTCTTAAGGAGGAGAGGTTTCGTTTTCATTTGAAGAAGTTTCGTCTTTAGGCTTTACGGGGTAAGAGACTGATTGGATTGGAGATGGATTTCGATTTGAATCAGAGGAAAGCCATCTATTGAATGATGGAAATGCAGCGAAGGAGGAAGGGGAGGAGGTGGGAGGTTTCGGGGGGCAGTAGCGGCGAGCCTGAAAGAAGATAAGCTTCTTCATGGTTTGCTTTGCTACTACTAACAACAGGTGAAACGCCAAACACAGAATTTGGGGTTTTAGGTTGCCGCTTCCGATGTTTAACCAACGACCTACAGCCGTGACACTGAGCCTTATGACGATCCCAAATGAATGAGCAACGTTTATAATAATTTAAATCTCATAATAAATGTTATTTAAATTTGTTACACATATATTAATATTTATAATAAAAAAATATATTTTAATATTTTCTCTATTTCATAATATCTATTACTTTAAAAATATTTTTTATTTTAATATAATTGTCATTTTATATTATCAATATAATTTTAATGACTAATTTTCTTAATTTAGTACCATCATCATTATCTCTTCTTTATTCTAATTAAATGTTTTCTTATTAATTTTAGTGTAAGATTTTAGTTGAATACAATTAAGACTATATTAGTCAATATCAATTGAAATTATTTCTTATTAATTTTAGTGTAAGATTTTAGTTGAATACAATTAAAACTATATTAGTCAATATCAATTGAAATTATTTCTAATTAATTTTTCTTAATCTAAGTTTGTAACACTAAAAGATAAATATTATGAAACTAATGGAATAAATGTTATTATATAAATAAAAGACTATATTACTTTTAATTAATTATTTTTATAAATTATTGTGTACTTATAAAGAAATAATTATTATGAAAGAGAGAAAAGGTAAAATTGAAAAAATTAATTAATATGTATAGATAATTGTAAAATATTATGTGTTATGAGATAAAATTTCTCTCTAAAACGACATCTAATTTGGAATAGATGAGTATTAAATTTTATTCATTAAATGTTTATATGTTGGACTAGGATGGTTAATCTTAAATCTTAAACCACTTTTAATCTTGACAAAGGAGATTGATCAATTCTAATGATTCAATTAAGTGTTATTTTTCAGTTTGTAGTTAGTCTCCATATTTGAAGTTGGATTGAGTTCTTAATCTTCAAAGAAAGCAAAGTGTCTCTTAATTCGTGACCGTAACTTCATAAATTGCGACCACGAACTAGACTAAGGCATATTGACAAATTAGACAGATGGGTTCGCGACCCACTTCTCTACCGCGACCAATTCAAAGAAAGGAGAGCAAAAGTCACAAACGAATTCGCGGTAAGTGTCAAGCCTAAGTCGCGATCGCGAAATTCGAAGTAACTCGAGAGGGAATCAAGTCCACAACTACAGCTTGACAAGTGTCCCAAGTGACCGTTGGAAGATAAAAATTGCGATGGCAACTTGTGGGTAGCGACCGCGAATCATGAGAAAGAAGATGAACATTTTTTGCAGACGATTTTGCATCCTGCGTCGTGGCCTGTACAAGAAGAATCGTGACCGCTACTTTTGTGAGGAGGTGAAAGACAACGACTATATTTTCCTGGTAAACCAATGACAAGATGACACGTGGACTAGTCGTTAGACACAAACGATATTTTTTCGCCACAAGTTTTGGCTCTGGTATGGAAATTGGAAAATCGCGACCACGAATGAATCCTGATAAGCATTTAATGCAAAAATCTGCTTAGCATACTTTGAAAATTTGCTACCACTTTTATTGCAATGTCTCTTTGGTGGGTAGAGACTATAAATATCTCACAAAACAAATGTAAATGTAAGAGAATTCGTTAATTTGTAACCTAAACTCTTGTAATTTTGCTACTCAATCTTTTCTCTTCTTTAGGTGATTATTTGGTATGAGCATATATACCATTTGTAAAGGTTAGTGTGAGCTTGTAAAAACACTAAGAGAGGTTGTTGTGTGAGCCTTAAAAACACAAGTGTAAAGGTTGTTGTGTGAGCCTTAAAAACACAAGTGTAAAGGTTGTTGTGTGAGCTTTCAAAACATAAGTGTAAAAGTTTGGTGTGAGCTTGAAAACACCATTGGAAGATAGTGAAACACCCAATTGCTGAGAATTGGGGAGCGAATGTAAGGTCGATTATACCCGAACCACTATAAATCTTATGTCTCCATTCTACTCATTCTTTTTCTTACCTTATTGTTTTAATTTTTATACACCAATTCAACCCCCCCCTCCCCCCCTATCCCCCTTCTTGGTGCCTAGGGCCAACAAATGGTATCAGAGCCTAAACACTCAAACAAACCTTTATTGGTGAGTAAAAGATCATGGCACAAGAGGAGATCCACTCACACCTCAAGCCTTACTTTGATGGAACTGACTATACTCATTGAAAGTATATAATGAAAATCTATCTTGATACAGATGTGGTGGACCTCTAGGATGTGGTTGTAAAAGAATGGAAGCCACCCACTAAGCTAGTGGATGAAATTGAAGAAATTATCCCAATAGAAGAATGGGTTGAAGCTCACCAAAGATCAAATGACAAAAATAAAAGGGCAATGCCATTCTTCTAAACTCTCTTTCTAGAGAAGAGATTAGAAGAGTGCAACATTGTCAAACAGCATATGCCATTTGGAAGACATTTGAGAACTACCATGAAGGCATAACTCTAGTTAAGTCAAGTCGGTTGGAGATGTATGTAATCGAATGGGAGATATTCATTATGATGGATAATGAAAACATCACCAAAATGACGAATAGGCTCTTATTTATCGTGACCAACATGAAGAAATTCGGAAGGACACTCACAAACTATGAGGTAAACATAAAAATTATCAAAACCCTTCCTTTATATAAATTTGGTGCTAGAGTGTGCAACATTCAAGAGTTCAATCCGGAGATTGGAAAGGTGCCAACAAACGTTTTGATAGGGAAACTCTTGACTCATGAGTTGGCATTACAGAAAGATGAACAAATGAAGAAGCTAAGAGGCCAATGAGATAAACTAGAAAAAGAAAAAAGAACCCTGGCTCTTAAGTCTTCAATAAAGGAGAATGAGGTAGAAATGATCTCAAGTGATAGAGAAAGTGACAAGGAAGAAGAGGAGCTAGCAATGCTCTCAAGGAGGACAAAGGAGTTGATCAAAAGAAGAAAAAAAAGAAAAGGCTTCAAGAAGACAGCTCCTAGTCCAAGAGAACAATCCAACAATATCACTTGCTACGAATATGGCAAGTAAGGCTACATAAAGTATGAGTGTCCCAAATTGAAGAAAAAGAAGAGATGGGACAAGGAAAAGAAAAAGAGTTTTTCAGCCACTTAGGATGACAACTCAAGTGAAGAAGAGGAAGAAGGAGAAGTTGTCAATATTTGCTTTATGGCACAAGAAGATTCTATAAATGAGATAAGTACTTCTTTCCATTTTAATTCTGATTTTGAATTTGATGAGATTGATGAAGAGCTTTTAGAGGCTATAACCATGAGATGTGACAAATACAAGTCACAAATGAAATCTTACAAAAGAAAATGTCAAAAGTTAGAGGATGAATATAAATCCTTCAATGACATTGTAAGAGAATTGAGAGCATTTAATGATGAGCTCAAAAAATCAGTGGATAGTCTTTCTATTTCATCTTCTTCTATGGCTTCACTTAGAAAGGAGAATGACACTCTAAAAGGAGAAGTCATTAAGCTTAGAAGTTTAACCTCCAAGTTTCATAAAGGAAAAGAAGCCTTAGACACATTCATTGTGCACAAAGACCTTCACTAATGAGACATAGTCTAGGCTTCAATGAAGCCTCCTCATCTTCTCAAACTACATTTGTTAGACCTTCAGAACCTCAATACTTAAGGGTCAAGGTATTGGGAAGAAAAGTGCTCTTAGTACTAAGCCTTCTAAGCCTAAAGGTAAGGAGAAGACTCCCCTAAGCTCTAGAGTCAATACTTAAAGAGCTAACCATGCCTATATGTACAACAAAAAGCATGGTCATTCTCATAAGAAATTCTCTACTCCTACTTATCATACATGTACATGCATGCATTCATATGGCCAAGGTATGAGAAGGCCTCCTACCCATACTAAATTTATGCATAGGAGGAAGACCCCTAAGTCTAAACTCCAATGTCATTATTGCATGAGATTTGGATACATTAATATTCATTACTACATTGGAAGACTCACCTTAAACTAGAGGACCCTTCATCTTCTAACCCCTAAGGACCCAAGTATGTTTGGGTACCTAAGAAAAGGTAACTCACTTTTGTTGTGTAGGGGAGTGTGGCAGCCATCAAATCAAGTAATTAACATGTAGATAATGGATGTTCTAAGCATATGATTAGAAATAAGAAGCTATTCATGGTATTAAAAGAAAAAGAAGGTGGAGATGTCACATTTGGTAACAATGCCAAGGGTAAGGTAATTGACATTAAAACCATTGGTAAGAATGGTTGCTCTTTAATTGATAATGTTCTTTTAGTTAGTGGCTTACAACATAATTTGTTAAGTGTAAGTCAATTGTGTGACAAAGGTAACAAAGTCAAGTGTGACAAAGGTATGATGAGGTTATTTTCAAGGGTGAAAAGAAAGGCAATACCTACTCAATTGACTTAGACAATTTGTCTAATCAATCTTTTAAGTGTTTTATGTCTATAAGCAATGAAGCTAGGTTGTGGCATATAAGGGTTGGACATGCAAGTATGGATCTTCTTCAAAGCCTATCAAAAGGAAAGTTAGTGGAAGGTCTTCCTAAGTTAAACTTCTCCAAAGACAAGACATGTGGTCCATGCCAAATGGAGAAGCAACACCATGCCTCTCACAAAGCCAAAAATGTTGTAAGTTTAACTAGACCCCTTCAACTTATTCATATGGACTTGATAGGACCCACTAGAAATGCTAGCTTAGATGGAAAGCATTATGCACTAGTCCTTGTAGATGACTACTATAGGTTTACTTAGGTATCTTTTCTAGCTCATAAGAATGATTCATTTGATGCTTTTAAAAGCTTTGCAAAAAGGGTTTAAAATGAAAAAGGTTACTTCATATCTTCTATTAGAAGTGACCATGGAAAGGAGGAATTTCAAAATGATACTTTTGAAAATTATTGCTTGGAGAATAGAGTTTTTCATAATTTTTCAGCTCCTAGAACACCACAACAAAATGGTGTTGTAGAGAGGAAAAATAGAACTTTGGTAGAAATGGCTAAGACAGTGCTCAATGAGTATTCCTTACCAAATTACTTTTGGGCCGAAGCCATTAACACTGTATGTTATATTATAAATAGAGTTTTTAAAAGACTCATTCTTAATAAAACATCCTATGAGCTATGGAATGGTAGAAAACCCAAGAAATCATACCTAAGAGTATTTGGATGTAAGTGCTATATTTTGAACACCAAGGATAATCTTGGAAAATTTGATTCAAAAACCAATGAAGGTGTCTTCTTGGGATATTCCACCTCAAGCAAAACATATAGAGTCTTTAACAAAAGTTCAATTGTAGTTGAAGAGTCTATGAATGTTATTTTTGATGAATCTAGTAAATTTGATCTTGGGAAAGGTATTTTTGTTGATGATCTTGTAGCTGACTTGGAGAAGTTAGAATTGGAAAACTCTACAAGAAAAGAAGATAAAGAAGAAGGTGATTCATTAAGAGTAGATAAAGACCAACATCATCAATAACAAGTAGAGCCAAATCAAGATCTACCCAACGATTGGAGATTTTCCAAGTATCACCCCAAAGACTTGATCATTGGTGATACATCTAAGTGTGTAAGTACTATATCTCAACTTAATATTTTAGATAATAATCTTGTTTTTGTTTCTCAACTTGAGTTAAAATCAATTGATAAGGCTCTTAATGATGAGAGTTGAGTACTTACTATGCAAGAAGAACTCAACCAATTTGAGAGAAAAAAGATATGCGAGTCCCTAAGCCTAAAGAATACCCAATTATAGGTTGTAAGTGGGTGTATAGGAATAAGTTAGATGTGTAAGGTTTCATCACTAGAAACAAAGTTAGATTGGTTACTAAAGGATACAACCAAGAGGAAGGCATAGACTATGATGAAACTTTTGCCTCTATAGCAAGATTAGAGGCCATTAGGATTCTTTTAGCCTTTGTATGTCATATGAATTTTAAACTTTTTCACAGGGATGTGAAAAGTGCATTTTTGAAGGATATCATTGAGGAGGAAGTCTATGTTGAACAACCTCCTGATTTTGAGTCACATTGCTTTCCAAAACCATATTTTTAAGTTGAACAAAGTCTTATATGGTTTGAAACAAGCTCTAAGAACTTGGTATGAAAGACTTAGTTCATTTCTCTTGAAAAATGATTTTGAAAAAGGAAAGGTGGATACCACACTTTTTGTCAAAAAACACAAACATGACACACTAATAGTTCAAATCTATGTTGATGATATCATTTTTTATGCTACTAATGAATCCCTTAGTGAGAATTTTGCTAAGTGTATGACTAGGGATTTTGAAATGAGCATGATGGGAGAGCTCGAGTTCTTTCTCGGTCTACAAATCAAGCAATCCAAGAAAGAGATCTTCATCAACCAAGCCAAATACACAAGGGAGATACTCAAGAAATTTGACATGGATGGTTGCAAGGTAGCAAAAACTCCAATGAGCGGTACCATCAAGCTAGATAAGGACAAATCAAGTAAAAAGGTAGATGAAAAAAGATATCGAAATATGATCGGATCTCTGTTTTATCTTACTGCTTTTAGGGCAAATATCATGTTTAATGTTTGTATGTGTGCTAGGTTCCAATCCTCTCCTAGAGAGTCTCATTTGAATGTTGTCAAGAGGATTTTTAAATATTTGCATAACACAATTCACTTAGGGTTATGGTATCCTAAGGATTTTTCCTTTAATCTCATAGGATATTCGGATGCGGATTATGCAGGTAGCTTGTTAGATAGAAAAAGCACTTTTGGAACTTGCCAATTTATAGGTGAATGCCTAATTTCTTGGTTCAGTAAAAAGTAAGTGTTGGTTGCCTTATCCATTACGGAAGCCGAGTATGTGGCTGCGGGTTGTTGTTGCATCCAAGTCCTTTGGATGAAACAACAATTGAAGGATTTTGGCAAAGCGATTAATCACATTCCTATTAAATGTGATAACACAAGTGCTATTAATCTCTCTAAAAATCTCATCCAACACCCTAGGAGCAAACACATAGATATTAGACATCATTTTCTTAGAGATCATGTGCAAAAGGGTGATGTTATGTTAGAATTTATTGACACAAATCATCAACTAGCAGATATTTTCACTAAACCTCTAAATGAAGAAAGGATGAACTTCATTAAGAGAGAATTGAGAATACTTAATGGTAGTTTCCTAAAGTGAAAATTTTTATATGTGATATTGCTATGTGTATTGATATTTGTTGATTTGTGATATTTATAATTGATATAGTTAAGTGGATCACAATTTTTTCAAAATTCAACTATTTTTCATTGCTGACTCATAATTCACGGTCGTTATCCTGCCTTCACGGTCGTTACCCAGCTGTCAAACATCAATTTGTGGTTGCGAAATTTTCACTGCATCCTGAATTTTGGTCAAATTTTCAAAATTTTGACCATTAAGTTGCGAATTCCCAAAGAAAATTTGTCTGTTACTCACATTTTATGAAATTCACGGTCGCGACTCATGAATTTGCGAACGCGAATTAGTGTAATTGCTTAGACATTTAAGGGATTTGACTGCCAACCATTGCCAACTTTTTATTAATTCATTTCTAGCCGTTTATAGCCAGTTTTACACCCCTTCAAAGGCTATAAATACCCCCTTTAATAGTGACATACTCACTACTATTCCAAATATCTTCACTCTCTCAAATCTTTTTAAAAATCTCTCAAACTCTCTTCCTCTCATGAAAGGAGTTACCAAGGAAGAAAAAGATAGGTTCAAAGCCAACTCTTCCA
This sequence comes from Omphalea diandra, assembly GCA_949677035.1. Taxonomy (NCBI): domain Eukaryota; kingdom Viridiplantae; phylum Streptophyta; class Magnoliopsida; order Malpighiales; family Euphorbiaceae; genus Omphalea; species Omphalea diandra. Next base: position 7,234 of record CATIWR010032955.1, on the reverse strand, counting down.
AGATCATTCTTCCAAATAAGATAACCTAAACTTTTATGTTGGAAACCTTGGATATCAATGCCAAAATATGAGCTTTCCTCTCAAATTTGGGTTGGATCGAGTTCATCTTCCAAGATGAACCAGGTTACGAAGAGGTTGTGCGAGAGTTATATGTACTGTACAATTGAGCTGAAAAGCCGATTCAAGAGCAGGGCAATGCGCGTTAGTGTTCTGAGCCTTTGGCAACCCTTTTTCCATTACCTTCGACCAACTCTCTTCTCTGTTTAATTTACAAGTCGGAGAAAACATCCCTTTCATAATCTCTGTACTTGATGCTATCATCTATTCTGAGTTTTGGTCAGAAATCTCCATCAAAACCAAACACGACCCCCGCTCTTCTTTTTCTGAACACATCAAATCCCTACCCCTTTGGATACTTCATCGTATCATTACCTTTTTCATAAATGCAAGAGGTGATGGTAACGAGAAAGTGTCCTAAAAAGACTTGGCATTCTTTTTTGCCTTATTAAAAGTAAACCTATCCAAACTGACCGGTACCTTATGGATCAATTGATTCACATGAGTACCAAACCCAAAAACCAATTTTTGTTGCCTTCACATATCACAACCATTTATCGATTCGTTGGAGCCCTTGATGAGGAAAAAGAAAAATTCCTTACCAAGAAACTTTTACCATCTCAAAACTTCCTAGATCTCACCTACCTTCTAAATGCCAACGCTATTCATCTGGACACCTATGCGTATATCCTTGGTATAGTAGGAGCAAAAAAGATGGAAATCTCACAAGCTTCAAAAAGGAAGCAACTCCACATTAAAAAAGGCACAATTCAAGTCCTTCCTCCTTAACCAAAACCAAAGACTAAGTTGTCTCTTGCCTCCATTAATTGCAAATTGCATAAATTGATGAGGATGAAGAACAAAAGATTCCCATTTCTATCACATCTTCACAGTGATATAGTGGATCTTCAAGAGAAACTAAGGATTCCTTCTTGTCATCTTCCAGACTTCACTGAATTTGAAGATACGCAAGATGGAGATGGCAATGAAGACGAAGTTGAGGATGAAGATGAAGTTAAAAGAGCAACACAAGAGCACGAGGAAGCATCTTTCAGAGATGATAATGATTTTCCTTCTCTCTAAATTAGGAATCCTTTGTATTTTTTCTTACTTTTGTTAATGTTTCAAACTTGTGTGATCCCACAGTTATATATATAAAAAAGTTGTTTCTTTGCAATTCATTGTCTTATGTGCTTGTTGAATTTTATCTTTATGTTTTGCATTTGCTCCTTATGTTCACTTATGCTTGTTTTTTTTTTCTTTTTCCTTATGCATCCTCTTTTTGATCTTGCCAAAGGGGGAGAGATGGTGAGAATCAAAGTTTAAGGAGAAGCAAATAACAACTTGAAACTTATAGCATAAGTTGAGGGGGAGCATCATAACTTTATACTTAGGTTTTTTTTTTTCAATGGTTGATGTCATATTTAGGAAACTTTTATCTTATGTATTATTCATTGAAATTTACCTTAACTTCACTCTAACTTAATATTTCTACATTATTTTCCCTTTGGATCAATCTAAGTTGTCCAAATCAAAAAGAGGGAGATTGTTGGACTAGGATGGTTAATCCTAAGTCTTAAACCATTTTTGATCTTGACAAAGGAGGTTGATCAATTCTAATGATTCAATTAAGTGTTGTTTTGTAGTTTTTAGTTAGTCTCTATATTTGAAGTTAGATGAGGTTCTTAATCTTCAAAGACAGCAAAGTGTGCAACTTTATAAATTACGACCGCGAACTAGACTAAGGCATATTGACAAATTGGACAGATGGATTCCCGACCCACTTCTCTGTCGTGACCAATTGAAAAAAAGAGAGTAAAAGTCACAAACAAATTTATAGTGAGTGTCACGCTTAAGTCGCAACTGCAAAAATTTGAAGTAACTCAAGAGAGAATCAAGTTCATAACCATAACTTGACAAATGTCTCAAGTGACCGCTGAAAGACAAAAATCGCGATGGCAACTTGTGGGTAGCAACCGCGAATCATGAAGAAGAAGATGAACATTTTTGGCAAACGATTTTGCGTCTTGAGTCGCAGCCTGTACAAGGAGAATCGCGACCGCTACTTTTGTGAGCAGGTGAAAGGCAACGACTATATTTTCCTAGTGAACCAATGGCAAGATGACACGTAGACTAGCCATTAGACATAAACGAGGTTTTTCCACCGCAAGTTTTGGCTCCCGTATGGAAATTGAAAAATTGCTACTGCGAAAGAGTAGTAGCTATCGCGAATGAATCCTGACAAGCATCTAATGCAAAAATCTGTCTAGCATATTTTAAAGATTTGCTACCAGTTTTATTGCAATGTCTCTTTGGTGGGTAGAGGCTGTAAATACCTCACCAAACAGATGTAAATGTAAGAGAATTCATTAATTTGTAACCCAAACTCTTACAATTTTGCTACTCAATCTTGTCTCTTCTTTAGATGATTGTTTGGTGTGAGCATAAACACCATTTGTAAAATTTGTAGTGTGAGCCTGTAAAAATACTAAGAGAAGTTGTTGTGTGAGCCTTAAAAACACAAGTGTAAAGGTTGTTGTGTGAGTCTTCAAAACACAAATGTAAAAGTTTGGTGTGAGCTTGAAAACACCATTGAAAAATAGTGGAACACCCAATTGCTAAGAATTGGGGAGTGGACGTAGGGTCGATTATACTCGAACCACTATAAATCTTGTGTCTCCATTCTACTCATTTTCTTTCTTACCTTCTTGTTTTAATTTTTATACACCAATTCAATCCCCATTCTTGGTGCCTAGGACCAACATTATAAATTTTAGGTTATATATTTATTTTTTCCATTCACAAGTGTCAAATAAGGTTTTTTATATATATAATTTTTAAGGTAATTACAACTTTATCTTAAATGGACAATTTTATCTTTATTAAAATATCATTTATCCATCTCGATGACTCTTGATACTTCCTGCATACTAGTTACAAGAGTTGTATAACTTTGGAAAATGACTTTTATTACTTTGAAAATAAATAAAATTAATGTTAAGGGTAAATTTAGATTTTTACCTCTCTTTTTTTTTATGCATTGATTTCTTAATTTGACACTTATTTGTAAACAAAAATAAAATCTTTATTTGACACTTATTAGTGAAAATATACCTTGTGACACTCACCACATATTTAATTACTTTTTTTTTTTAAAAAAAAAAAAAAACATAACTCTCAATCTTAACTATTTTTGGTTTCACATTTTGGTGGGAGGTTCTATTTATTGAGGTTTCACTCTCTTTTATGGGATCTATCTACTAAGGTATGGGTTTCCATCTCTTGTAGGTAAGAGCTAATTTAGGGTTTTCCTTATTGTTAGATTTTTTTTTTTTTTTTTTTTTTGAGAATCTAGGTTTAGTTGTGATTAGATTAGAATATGAAAGAACAAACACATCGAATAAAAGATAAGTTACCCCATGTAAGGTTGACGATGGAAAAGAGTTGAATCAAAATTAGTTTTTTTTTTTGTATTTAGTCATGTATCATTTGCATTTTACGTATTTTGTGTTTTAAGGCTATTTATTTTTTTAAAAAAAAGATGACAGTATGATGGATTACTAATAAAATATATTTAAAAAATTAATATTAGCAATAAAATATATTTTTTAAAAAATAACTTTATTAATAGATTTGAGATAGAAAATTTTATTTTTTAAAAATTTAATAAATTCAACAACAAATGTGAACAACATTTTCTATTATTGAGCCTCCATTTGTTTCACAAAAAGAATTTATCTGAAAAATATTTTTTAAGGAACATACTTTCTGTGTTTGGAATACACTATACAAATATTGATTTTTTTATTTATATAATTATAACAAAATTTAGATAATAAATATTTTATATTTATATTATTAATGATTTAATATAAGAAAAATATATTAAAAATAAATTTTTTATGGGTCTCACATTTTATCGGTGACCACCGTTGATCAACAATAATTGTTAATGGATATTGGTAAGATGTTCAGTGATAATATATATTTATGTTTATATGATATATTTTCATTTAGATGAATTTGTCAAAATCCAGAAAATGATTTTTCATTTTCAAAATGGAAAGTCATTTTTAAATGAATCAGTTTTCTTTTTACCAAGAAAATAATTTTCGTTAACCAATTTTCTCGAATACACCAACTAGAGAAAAATGTGAAAAATATTTTTCTGAAAATCATTTTTCATGAAACAAATGGAGCCTAAATATGTGAAATTTAAGATGAAAATAATGACAGTCAAATAATAAAAAAATATTAAAATTTTCATCACTAAATTAATGATAAATTAAATTATTTATTGTTAACTATTTAGTAAGGAAGTTTTTAGTGATAAATTTTACCCATCACTAATTCATCATTAAACAAGGATAGTAATGAATTTTTATTATTTAGGCTCCATTTGTTTCATGAATATTTTTTATATTTTCTTTTGTTTGGTGCATATAGGAAAATTAGTTAATAGAAAATATTTTCCTGATTAAAGAGAAAATAGGTTATTTTTTAGGAAAATGACTTCTTATTTTGAAAATGAGAAATCATTTTTTGAATTTTGACAAATTCATCTAAATAAAAAATAAATCGTATAAACACATGTATTCATTGTCACTGATCATTTTTAACTATCGATACTCATTACTAGTCATTATTGACTGGTGGTGGTTGCCAATGATATGTGAGACCTGTAAAAAATTTTCATTTTTAATGTATTTCTGATATTAAATGGTTTAAATTTTGTTATAATCTTATAAATCAAAAGAAAATTAATAATTTTGTATAGTATTTCAAGCAACATAAAATATGTTACTTAGAAAATATTTTTCTTAAAAAAGTTATGTTTCATGAAATAAATGGAGTCTTAGTTATATATATATTACTAGGTGGTCACTTGTGGTTATGCACATAGATTACTCTTGTGAGAAGTGACTTATGCTTTAGCTTGTTAGGGCTTGATGAACAAACACTATTATAGAGATGAAGATGGAATAAAAATAGATATGATGTATAAGTATATCTCGGGGCATGTTTAATGATAAAATCTCTTTGTACATCTAGAATGACGTCCTATTTCTCTTTATTCGTAGAAAAATTTGAAAAAAAAAAATTCCTTTAAGCTTATGCTATTATTTTTTCAAACATCAATCTCTTTTCTTAATTCCTCAATATTTTGAAAACAAGATTTTAGCTCATCAAACTCTTTTTGAAGTTTGAGAGAGGAGTTTTCCAAATCATTTATCTTTTTATTTTTTTGTCATTTACAATAGATAATCATTCATATATGAGATGACATTGTAGAGTTGTGTATGAGATGAATAATTATGATAGTTTCTTCATTATAATAATCTTCATCATATGAGCTCTTATGCTCTAAATCACTTAAATCATCCTATATGTAGTTCTTGCATTATCTTCTTCGTTAGATGATTTCACCTGAGTATGATGAATTTGAACATTTTTTTATATCTCTCTTCTCGACTCATGTTCTTCGTAAGTTGATGTGTATGACGTTTCTTTTAGAATTAGCTCTTCTAGAGCATGACTTATGTGTGGATTTTTCATTCTCTTGATATATGGTGTCATTATTATAGAGTTGTTCAAGAGAGTAGCAAGTATCTTTAGTATAACACTATAAGAATCTATCAGAATAGTGTCAGATTTAGTGACAAAATATTTTTATAGCTAACTTATGATGGATTTTGATGGAATCACCAAAATAGAGATGGATTTCCCATCCGTCAATAAATCCATTGATAAATTTGGTGCCAAATCCTTGCCAACAGTCTAGCGATGGAAATTTCGTCGTTGACTATAGCGACGGAAGATGTCGTCGCTATATTAACAAGAGATTTTCCATTTTTAGCAATGGAAATTCCCTTGCTAAGCTAGTGAGGGCTAGTGACATCTCTAATATTGCAATAGAAAATGTTTGTAGCTAAACGATAGCTTAGTGACAAGATTTCGTCACTAATCTAAAAAAATAAAAACAAAGTGTTAAAATTTATAACTAATATATATTATTATAAATAATATTAAATAATTTATAAATATTAATAAAAATATTAAATAATATAACATATTAATAATATTAAATTATAATATAATATTTTAAATAATATAATAATAATATTAAATATTGTAGATTAATCTGGCTGAATCCGAACTCGAGTTACTTTAGTAATTGAGTGAAATGAATTTGACTATAAAAATACTCGACTTGAGATTAATCTAGCCTTGCTAGAGCTTGAAGTGGGTCAGTGAATCTTGTTACTGAGTAGATAGCTGGCGGGCTCCATTGCTTTTGTTCTTTGTCTAAGTTTGATTTCTTTCTTGCTTTCAATGTGTCCCTTAGTTAGTGCCAACAAACTAGCACTCAATTGCTTTTTCAATGGAGGAGCGAAAGGGAATTCAAGTAAGGTCAAAAGCCTATATCTCACGGCGTCCTCGTCCCTTTTTCTCTTACCAACATTGGAATTGTGTGTTCGTCTTTGCCTGAAGAAAGGGCAACAATAACTTAAAGGAGCACCTATTTGCACTGGGTGTTTTCGAGTAGTGAAGTTTACACCAATTCGCATTAGTTCATCCAAAGTTCAAGAGCTTCTTGAGTAATAGTCAAGTGAGAATAATTCAGGTATAAAACACTAGACTTGAGAGACTCACAAATCTAATCGAGATTAAACATATTTACAAGTTGATTGACATAACTTGAATATAGGTTGCGATCTCAAGTTCAATTACATCCTGAATTAAATAATATCAACTTAATCATGATATAATATATGAAATATATAAAGATAATAATATAAATGTAATATTAAGATAATATAAATTTAATATTAAATTAGTAAAATGATAAATTTTTTAAAAATATATATATTAAGAGTACACACACACACACATGTATGTGTGTATGTATGTATATATATATGCATACACACACACACGCGCGCGCGCGCACACACACACACACACACACACACACACACACACACACACACACACACACACACACATATATATATATATATATATATATATATATATACACACACACACATTTATATATGTGTGTATGTATATATATACACACACAGTTATATGTGTGTGTGTGTGTGTGTGTGTGTGTGTGTGTGTGTGTGTATATATAGAGCGCTAGAGCGTGGTGGAGGGAGAGAGTGTCAAT